>JANIJG010002093.1:21210-36172 GCA_024611175.1 Megaceryle torquata | reverse complement strand
AAAAACAACCCCCAAAACAAAACTCATTTTTATTTAATATTTAAATATGACAGCTTATCAGACAAAGCTTGAAAAATGATTAAATGTCTAGCTGTTTCTCACATGGTGTTCTGACTGGAGATGCAGGGAGAGTGCTTTTCTTTTTGGATCACATTCTGCCATTGTGTTGTGTAACACTCCTCAGGGAAACAGCTGAGAAAGGAAGGCATTGCTCAGAAGGGAGATGAACCTGGTTTATTTGGATATGAACCTGCATGTGCTGGATGTGCCATATGAGAGTACAAGCTAGGAGAAGTATGGGTTTGGAAGAAAAGATGGCATGGTGTGAATAATACTGCACTATATATATATAATTCATATTACTTAAAATATTTTCTCCTGCATTTGCTTTAAAGTGATTGAAAAACCCTCATCTGAGCAACTCCAGAATGAAAGAGTATATGCATTTTCCTCGACAAAGTGGCTGTATAGTAGAGTCCCTTCAAGCAAAGCTCTGTAATTGCAGCTTCTGCTGTAGTGAGGGGTCTCATTCAATGAAAGAGGGAAAGACAAATCCTATGGCCCCAAGCTTTAAAGGGATTCATTACCATGCAAAAGTGGCTGATGAAGCAAGTCTTCAACATGCAATAGCACCTCATTAGTAGCACAAACTGTCGTTATAAAGAATTCAAATGCATTCAAGCCAACCAACACTCTTAATGGTGCCAAGCATAGTTTCTTCTGTTAATTAATATATTTTCCCAGCCACAGCAGCAGAACATCACACCTACTTTCAAGCTTTTATAAAAAAACCCTCCACACACTATTTGCATAATCCCCATCATATCAAAGAATATTTTTAATATCAGATGGAGGAAAGGGGTAATTCTCATTGCTGGTAGTTTCCACTATAAAACTGGATATAATTTGATTCTATGTAAACCACACAGTGCAACTCTTCTGAGAGTTTAGATCTCCAAATATGACACAAGCCACTCAACAGAATCCACAAAAACACCCATGCATCATTTTAAAGTGAATTACTTTACCACATACCAACTGCTTTATCTCTAAACCCACCGTTTTGTACACTCTTCTACCTTGAATACAAACCTCAGGTTAAGACTACTCACACAAATTATTGATTTTAGGTCCAAGAAATTCTCTATACTGCAGTGTGCTACTATCTAAATATAACAGGGAGCATATTTCAAGATTTCAGTAGCATGCAAACACACTGACACTAAACACACTGAAATGCAGGAATACAATTTACACCAAAGAACAACAGACGCAGTTTAATCAAGAAAATATTCTTAGTCTTCATTCTGAAACATTTAACTCCTTTAGTTTGAAGACCTCAGGAATCCGACGGGGTTTTTTATACCTCCTCCTATTCTACCACATCTGGAAGCTATACAAGTAACATGTTTAACTGGAAAAATGTCTGTAGGGTGCAAGCTTAAAACCTGTGGCTGCAGCCTTGGAGCACAGTGAAAGAAAGCAACCCATACAAAGGTCCTGCAGCATCAGTTTTGCTCTGTAGTGTTACAAGAAGGTTCTTAGACAGCCCAAGACGACTTATTAACAATAGCACAATTCTGTGTAAGACTCAAGACATCTACTTTGTTTTGGGGACAGTTATTAAATGCCAAGGATAAACTCAATTTGGCAGAACTCTTTTGTTTATAAAGGTAGCTCACACTGCATACAGAATTCTTGCTCCTTGGATAAAAGCTATGGCAGCTACTGCTAATATCAGACTGCAGTCTACGAACTAATACCTTGAGGATCCTAAAATTATTTCACCTGAAAAGAATTGCCACTCATGGAAAAATAAAGGCTAGATCAATCCACTATCCCTGCAACACAGGAGGAAAAGGGTGATGCTACATACATTCACAGGAAAATGTGGAGACAAGTATCATCATCTGGGGGAGAACATCTTCCTGTCAAAAGGCCTGTTCTTCCTCCTTCTGGGATAGCAAAGCCCTGTTCAGCCTGCCAGAGCTATAGAACACCAACATTTCAGCTCAGCTAGAGCTGGGAACACTTCCCTCCCGAGAGAAGAGGATGGAATAGACCTAGTTGTAACTGCTTGTTAGAAATCCTCAGGAGCACGATTAAGTGACTTCACAGCCCTTTTGCATTGCTGGAGAGATTGAAGAAACTGGCTGTAGTGGTAAAACCTGGCCAGCGATGCTCTGCACAGAACTCTTCTGATCTAAAAAAGCTTTGAGAAAATAAACCTTACAAGATCCCATGGTAACATTAATGGATCCAAGAGGAATACTGCTATTATTGCGACAAAGTTGCTACAAACCTATATTCAATTATTGGCAACAAAGCAACCAAACTCAAATAGCTTTACAGAATATGAAGTATTTAAACCTAAACCTAGCTACTCATACTATCAGATTCAAACAGGGTAACGAAATCTAGGAATAAGCTGCAAGACTGGCAAATGATGATGCAGGTGTGAAAAAGGTAATTTCTCTGTGTTGCAGTCATGGTTATGTGAATCAGGGATAAGTTCCACAAGGCCAGGGATTTACAAGCTGCTTGGTACTTCACTAATTCACTAACTGCCTACTAAAAAATAAATCATTCAAACAGCAGAAAATCTGAACTAATTATTCTGTAATTGTCTTACCAAACTGCCACTGAATTTGGATCAAACAACTTCCTCTGTTATGCCACAGAAGCAGATATTCTCTGAATTCCACACAACAGCTGGGTTCAGCAGTTTTGATACAAAAATTTGTGATTTATTCCTTCCATTCAATAAAAATTTGAGGGAAAGCAGAAATATTTGCCTTCCATCAAAGAAAGCCAACATATCAGTAATGATTTCAGAAAAAGATTATGCAGATCACTAACTACACTTGCAAGTCCACATCTCAAAATCAGTACTGTGATTGATGCTGAGGGGGCCCAGCCTCCTGCATCTCAGCATATAACAAGGAACCTGCAATTTCAGGAAGCAGAAAGGCTGATTTCAAGCATATTGGCTTTCAATCACTGACTTGTTTTGGGTTGCAGGTGAAGAGCTTCAGTACAACCTCCTTACTGGCTGTGCACAAAGGAGACTTCCAACAAGTAACACAACTAGATAATCAGACTAGTTAAGATTTTTCCAACCTGGAAAAGAATGTTACGCCTGTAATTAGTCTGTAGTTAAAAAAAAAAAGGAAAGAAATAAAATGCCAGTGAGGACAATATGCCAGAATTAATTTGTGAAAAAGAGCTTAGGGATGGCTTCCAGATCTAGTTAAACCAGAGCACCATCAATATCAGATAGAAGCACATTTTATCCAAGTTCTATCCCTGAGATCAAGTGCCAATTGCTCTTTAATTGCTGAGATAGACCTTCAAATCCAAGCTCCTGCAGAACAAGATTTTACATTGGGTGAAGTGAGTTAAGTCCTCAAGCCTGGGGAGGGAGTGTAGTAGTGGAAATTTAAGTGAGCTGAGAACCAAGCTCCCCTTTGGGAAATGGTGGGCTTGACTACCAGCAATATTAGGAGTCCTGAAGAAAAATAAGCTCTTTATACACCTTAAATCTCTTGTGTAAGCAATGGGCAACACCAGACCATATCCTGATCCAGTACATTCAAGTACTTCATTAACTCAGTCCCTCAAAGTCACTACTCATACCTGCATACAAAGGTGGCTTTTTTCTTTTTTAGGGGGAAAAAAAGTAGGTCTATATTATCATTTTCTTATTCCAAATAATATCTCTTACATTTCTAAGTATAATTGATGACTGGGATTTATTGTAAAAGTAAAGGTCACTATTACAATGACTTTTAAGAGTAATGAAATACTGTGGAAATGAACTGCAGAGTCCTCTGGCATATTTGACTTGGGAATAGGCATTATATTTGCAAGTAAAATCAGTTTAAGATATTGTATAATTGAATAAATAATAAAAAATGCTCATTAAAGCATCAAATGATGCTGATATAGCAAAATGCTTTCCTCTGACCTTCATTGTTTTGTCCATTCTGACTAACTGTTTCTTGTCTCTTGCCAAACAGAATAAATTCAGCTTTTGAAGTTATTCTCCAGCAAGCTGCTCCTTCAGATATTTCCACCATCCATTACAATGTTCTTTTATCCTTAAGTGGTGCGTGTGCAGTGGTGGGATCTTATGAGTTAACCCTGTTTCATTTCACTGTCCTAAGAGGTCATCAAGACACAGATGAAGCTATTTTTGTGAGCAGTTCTGTAAAAGCAAGGAAAAAGCACAGCATTAATGTGCCCTTCTATCTGTACCACAGACATCATCTGCATGGCTGTCTATAGTTTTTAGGGCCTGAGATCAGCGATCCAGACAATCCCTGCTTAGTCCCACATATTCCTCATCTCCACATACACTGAACCACAGGCAGGTTCCCTAAAACAAGTGTTCCCTAGTAACCTGGGCTGGCTGCTGCTGGAGGTAGGACTGCCACTGCATAGCAGGTATGTACTGCAGCCTTCATAGAGCAAGTTGGCTATATTAATGTGTTGGCATATTACAGGCATCCAAAAAAAAGAGTGAACAAGGATTAAAAACTTTAGGGCAGAAGCCAAAACATTTGATACCCTGGTAATGAGATAAAACTATTATAATTCATACCACAGATGTCAGGATTTAGATGCATTCTTCTGTGCTTTGATAGGCACTCTAAAGTCCAATTCTACCAGAGAAATAAATAATGAAGAAACACAACCAAAACTTCAACTACTCTTCAAAATGCAAAAAGGCACTCAGAATGTAATGCAGCAAAAGGAAGGTACATAACTAAAAGACATTGTGAGCAGAACTGGAGCACTTATGTCTAAAATGGTATTTTCTCACACTTCACCTAACTGCATATCTTGAAAATGCTGCAAATATCTGCAGCTGCATCCCACACAAATTCACCTCACCTCCTTCCAGGGTACTACAGTCACCATCTGCCTATGGTTTCAGCTTTCTCTCTCTGTTTTTGGTTTAAGTGAGGCTCAACTCAAGGTATTAACAGGATACTGTTTGAGAGAAGCCAGAGAGAAGTCCTTGAGCATGTGAGGGAAAGCAGGGAGCTTCTCTGCCACCCACCTCTTTAGAGAAACTAAATATGGGTTCTTACATATGAAAGTGAAAAACAGTAGTAGTTTATACTTATTTTTCATATATGTACACATAGCAATTCCTTTTCCTTAGTGTTTCTGTTCTGTTTCTCTTCAATCTGTGTGCTATGCAAAAAAAACTAAATATGGGACAATCTTAAAAGATTGTTGTTACAAATGTTTTACCCAAAATATTGCAATACTTTAACATACACAGGTGATCACCAAGAAATTGAATTGTCCTGGTGAAAGTTAAATGCATATCTTATACTTGATTACGGGAGATGACAACCTAAATAAGTACATGAATCAGCTATTATTCTGTTAGTCATAATTTCAACCAGCAGGCATCAAACATCATTAGCTGTGATAGCTTTGGGATTTTGAGATTTTTTTTTTCCTTTATGAAATACAATCTTAATGGAATACCACAAAGTGTATTTGTAATTATGTATCAGCTTGGCTTTTGGCTTTTCCTCTGGGGGAGAAAAAAAAAGTGGTAGATATTTATGTTAAGAAAAATTACAAAAGGAAGCTTTACAATAATTCTCATCAGAAAGAATAGGAAACCACAGAAACACATATCTTGAACTAGCACCTTGTGCTAGGAGTATATATTAAGTTTAACCTTTGTTTATTTTTGTAGTTTATTTTTTAAATCAGATTATTAGATTTGTGATTTCTGTAGCATAGGAGGACAAGGAGAAAGTTAAAGTACTAATAAGGAGTATTTTTATTATTATAAGAGATCTGTGTTATAAAGAAACCTCAGTTTATTATTTATAATCCCATTTATAACTAAAGTTCAAAGCTCAAATGCTACCTAACCATGCACCTACCAATTCCCTTTTATAATATATTATTTTTGATAGGTGTCTTAAGATAAGCTTTTAATACAAATCCACATTAGCACTGCTTCTGTACTAAAGCTTCTGGTCAGCTGTTCTGACTTGCATCACAACAACCCATTAAACACATATGCTGTTTATTAAAACAGCTTTGTTAAAGCTATTATTAATTTTCAGACTCATTACTTAAACGATTTTTCAAATCTAAAAATGAAAACAGAAACCAGTAATGGTCCTTTTCATAAGCAACATACAGAGGAAGAAAATACTAACAAGCCCTTGCATATATTTCCTCACTATTTATTTTCAATAATCTTTTAGGAAAATTTTTTAAATTTTGCCAAGAATGCTATTAACACAATTCAAAAGCTTCCTCTAGAGAGCCATCCACCATCATACCCAGCTCGGTTCATGACAGATGCCACTGCCTGGTACTTTTGCAAAATACAATATACAAGCAATAGACAGATGTGAATTGTTCATATTTTGTTTTGATAGTTAAGCCACTTCCAATTCTGTTTATAGTTACCATGCAGGAAAAAAACTCAACAACATTAACTGACACCCAGGTTTTGAGCCATAATGCTTCCTTACTCATTCAACTAGACAAAAGAGACCTTTCTCTCCAGACTTAACTCGCATTGTAAACACATCTCTCTCCCTCAGTCCTCCATTATCAACATTTGTGGGAAAAACCCCAACAGATAAACCCTCATTCCCAGTGCATGTTAAAGAGCCAGGCTTCTCAGAGGTACTCTGAGAGAAAGCAACTTTTCCACACAAGGTGTTCACTGCGTCATACTAACTGGGGTTTAAAACATCACCACTGAGCTCAATTGAAATCAGTCTTCTATAGCTGCTCTAAGGAGATTTAAGTATTTTAACAGATCAAACAAGTACAAGGCTGATAGCATAGGTATAACCCCCAGCATATCCAAACACACAGCATGTTAAGTTAAATCTCATAAAGGATATACATATGTATTCAGCATAACTTTTCTCCCAACTAAGTCAAAGATACAGCACCATTTTCCAGCCCCCTCTACCAAACCCAGCCACATACATGAGGGCCGGCTCAGTTCACAGACTCCTGTGGAGCTCTTACCATGACAAAGAAGCCATCCTGCAGCCATCAAGGAGCAGGCCAAGAACACAAGCATTCTCCAGGCAGAGTAGGAGAAAAGCCCTCTTCAGCTGCTGAAGGACAAGAAGGAGGTGGGGGAGGCCCCCCAGGTGCAGATGTCAATTACCTCAGAATCACAGACAGGTGACACCCATTTGTGGGGCTTCCCAAAGAAGCCTCAGCAGGGCTCCTACTGGGTTATGGTCCAGCTGAGGTTAGTTATTGTATTAGAAATGCTAGATGGTGCTCAGAAGAAATATCAGCCACTTGATTTGGTTCACCTGTTCTTACACTGTAGTTTTATAAAGTCTTTATACCATCTTCCCTATGTTGGGTTTAATCCAGACTACAAGAGGAAGTCCTGTTATGCTGGATGTTTGCTATGCACATGAGGGATATAATACTCTGTTTTCTGTAGTATGGTCCTTGTACCAAATGTCAGAGGAGCTGCACAGTATTAGTGCACAGGAATGAAGGATTGCTTTATTCCCAATTTCCATTTTGATCTTGTAAAAAGCAGTGAGTCTAGAAAGACAAGAATGCCCCAAATACCTATCCCTATCCTCTTAGCCATAAGCTCAAGGCTGAGCAAACATTCAAATACTCCTGCAATTACAAATGGCAGGCAGGGAGCAATTGTCCGTATCTGAGGAGTGTCATCATGTAAGTTAACAGAAGTGATTAAATAGAAATGGGAAAGAGTGAAACACTGCAAGGGTTTTATGGAGTCCTTCATGAACATAGACCAAATGGACTGGGCAGGACTGTGGCCAAGTGAGACGACTACGTGTTATACCTACAATTATTCTGGAATTCACATAGAGCCCCATGTGCCCAATAAACATGAATTTTGGGGCAGAGGAGGTTTATGCCTTCTCTGTGTTCTCTGTTATTTCTAGTAGAAAACCAAACAAAATAAAGTCTACAGGCTTTGGTGGTTTCTATTGTTGGAAACCCATTCTGTGTCATTGTTTCCCTTTCAGCCTTCAACAGAGATGGCTCATTCAGTGTACAGTTAATATTTCCCATCCTTATATACTCTCATCCTATATATACTCGACTGACCAGTTCCTGAACATAGCACTAACCATAGACCTTGATCTACTCTGCTTAAATTAATGGGAAGTTTTTTTCAGTCCATAGTACAGCTCAGAAGAAAACAAGCTGTCTTTACTGAGATATCTCAGATGAGTTTTCTCTGCCCTTACTTGAGTAGTATTGTGGCTGTTGGATTTGCAGTGATTTAGAGGAAAAACCACACAAATACATTTCTTGGTGAAAGCAAAAATGGTACAGGTTTTTGAAAGTGCAATGCCAAGCATCATCACTAAGCTCTGTATTATTTTTAATTGTCTTGAGGAAAAAAGTGTATTCCATGCCTCACCCATAAATGGGAATGGTATTGTGAACAGGAGAAACTCCAGTGCAAAGGTTTGAGTATATATGTTGCCACAGAACAAAAGGAAAATTAAAAATAGGCCTTAAAAGAACAAATTAGTTAAAAAATATTTTACCTGGGCCAGGGTTTATTATGACTAGATCTTTTCAGCCCTAACCAGTGCTAAAAATGGTATACCTTTATTTCTCCTCCTTTTGCTTGAGTCCTTTCTGTTGACTCTGCCTCTTTCTTCCTATGTTAAGAACAGTAAAAACCTGAGGAGTGGAGCTGTGCAAATTTAATAGTTTGCCTTAGTTCCTATATGTGTAAATGGTTTCTTTGTCTGAATGACACCTGCAAACCAAGAAAACAAACTGGAAATCTTACAAAAACAAACTTTATGGTATTATCTGACAGACTGAAAAAGACATAAAAACAGCCTGTCTCACTAATATCCCTTTCTCACGTGAACTCATGTAAAAAAAAAAAACCCCAAACATTCTTATAGATACACAAAATAAAGTTTACCTTATGAAAAGTATTCTGAAGTTATTTTCTTATATTTAAAACAGATTTCCTTCTCGTGTGTCATGCTGCAGTCATGTGAAACATGGATTCAACTTGAATCATATTAGAGAGCTGGGGGCAGTTTCGGTGCTTGCTCTGCCAAACTAGATTTATCTGGAATCAGAAATGCTTGATGGTACAACTTGAGAAAACCACTTTCTTTGACCTGATGCTTACAGGCTAGAAAATCCACTCAGCAAATCCATACAATAATAATAATAACAACAACAATAATGAAAATAAGTTAGTGCTTCTCTAAAACACTAGGATTACTTTCTGCTAGATGATCAAGACTGAACTGGAGAATTCTTCTCTGATTTCCATCATTATTGATCATGTGGGATGTTTCACTTATGCTTGAAGTATTTGGCTGTATGCTTAGTATAACTTATGTAACTTATTAATCACTGTGTTGTTTCTTATTATCAGAGGCCAATTTTTGTTTATATACTACTAATAAATATGTTATAGAAGTTGACTGCAGCTGCAATAACCCCAAACATTTATTAATATCAGAAGAAAGGTTGACTATAAAAGCTGAAAACTCACCCAAAACACCCACAGGCTTACAAATTTTATGCAGTTTAATTTTGTATGCACGGGCATTACCACAGAATAAGGATTTACACACTGGCTACTTGCTTTGAATGAACTATGGACAAAAGTTCAATTCTGCTTAGAAAGTCAATGAAATTTACAGCCATGAAACTGGTGCCCTGTTCATAAAGACTCAAAGTATTGCCTTTGTATATCAAGCTTTATTGACAGGAACTCTGTGCTCAAGCCCAGGGCTGAAATAATTGGGTACAGATCTATGAATGAGGATGCTGTTCACTTCAACAGATCAGAGGGGTCTTTGAGGATCTCTCATTTTACAAATACAACTACACGATATAAGCCAGCAGAATTCCTGTGAGCATGTTTTGAGTGAAAGCCCACCTACAGAGCTGTAAAGCATCATCTTTTAAAATGAAGGTGATTCCTTTCTGTCCTTAGGGGCTGGTTAACATAGCCACTGTCTTTAATGACTGCAGAGTTCAGCCTCTGAAGTGCTGTTCTTCCAGGGAGTAGAATATGGAAGTTGAGTGCAGTGATGTGTCAGTGTCTCCTGTTCTTCAGGGGATTCTATAGGAATTATGTTCATGTGGGGTTCAGAGGCTTGAGTACACCTCCCCTTGAATTTACAAGTACAGCCACAAAAATAATATGAAGACAGACTGACAGACTGCTTTTTATGTCATCACAGTTGGTACTGTGATAAATCATAGTAAAGTTATTAGCCCCATAAATGCAACATCTCAGTATACCTCCTATATCATGCAGCCATTTAGGTTGGAAAAGACCCTTAACATCACTGAATTTAACTGATGTAAGCTTCCATTCCATGTTGGAGTCCACCGACATGATTTATATACATTAACTGCCAATATTTCACTCTGGAGGCATAACGAGTTGGTCATCCTAATGCCAGTCATCCACTGACACAATTAAAATTCACATTTTTCTGTGCTAGAATTTTCATTCACTCAGAATGTTTTGCCTACCTGCTTGATTAGCTTATAATATTCATGGTCAGTGGACAAACTGTTAACATGATGAAATATTATATGGAAAGAGGTGAAGTTAGCTGCTCACTATGAAGGTGTTTCTGGTTTAGAAACATAAGATGACCTCATAATTTAAAAATTGTCAAAATTTTAGGTGTGGACTCAGTTCTCAACTGTGATTTACCCTCCTTTTCAATGCTTACTCTGCTTCCCTTGTCTTCTTTGGTTAGGCATCAACCACAAATGGACCGTCTTTCCCTGGGAATAGGGAGAGCATCTACTACAGTCTGGCTCTGAACTCCACTGGATTTCCCTGAAAATAGCTCAATAAAAAGAGACAGTTTCCTGAATATCACTTTTTCATTGCAGTTTTTAAAACTGTACAGCTTTATATATGCATTACTTTTTTTTTTTTTTTTTTTCCTGTCATACAGGAGTCTTTGTCAGCCTGCTGTGTTACCTAAAAAAAAACAGGTGACAACACCAGCAAACCACTGCAGAAAGGAGTTAATATTTGTATTACCATTTTACTGCTGTAGGCTCTGGGAGATTTTGTTGGGAGAAATGTTATGAAAGTGAATTAAGGTAATTGTGAAGAGACAAAAGGACTCCTCACATATGAGAGGCAACTCTGATTTGGATGCAAATCACCAGGAATGGTACCATCACTTATAAAAGATAACCTGTGTTTGGAGTGATAAAAAGCCATTAAGAGAGGCTGGGTAGACTGAACAGGAAGAAATAGATTAATAGATTGCCATGCAAGCATAATTGATTTTGGACATGTATTCCACAAACCCTTTACCAATGATTTATCTTCATTTGGTTGGTATAACACTGAGTTCAGTCAGATCCTCAGAGAGCCATCCATCAAACACATCATCAGTGAAAAAAAGTGTTGCCTTCTCTTTCTATTTTATTTTTCCTTTTTCTTTCATACGTGACTTAAACAAAACAAGAGATCATTTTTCTTTTAAAAATAAATCACTGCTGGTTACTGGAGTCTTTCTAGGTCAGGTAACCCACCAGGATGCTTAACAATTTTTCACCAAACCATGCATTTTCCCTTTCCCTGGATTTATAGCAAGACACCAGCCAACAAAGTTTGGAAAAACATGAGGAAAAGACTGGTTTGGGCAGCTGGGCAGAATTAACAATTTGCCACTTGCACCTACACACATACCCCAACAAGTCACATACTGTATACAGAATATCATCAGGCATTTTCAGTATCTCCTTTCCTACAGTTGGATTTGACACCCAGCACAACCACATGTTGAGCTGTTACTCTTTAAAACAACTCCAAAGCTGATGATGCATCTCCCACATGCTGCAATTTCAGCTCTGTTCAGCCTCTGCACACCAGGAAGGGAGAGCTAATGCCATATTTAAACTGCTGCTGATAAACCTTAAACAATCTTTTCTGATGTAGCTATTTTTGTGCAAGGAACATTTTCTTTAAAGATTTAATACTTGGTGCTTTAACAGGGCTCATCATTCTGGTAATGAGCAGAATAGGAGCGACAGCTATTAATGAAAAAGGAGAGCGCCTGAATGCCTTCAGCATTCTCCTTCTGCCTTTGAGTAAAAGAGCCATGGGAAGGGAGCAACAGGCCAGGCTATCTTTGTTTTCCTCCAGGAAAAATTGCTGAGGAAGACTCTGAAGAGCAGTTTCTGCAAGGGGTCTCTCACAGACATTTTACTCACAACTGCCAATGTAGCATGGCACCAGGCTTCACTCCTAGTGCTGCAGCCTTCAGTCTCCAGCTTAGCCCTGCTTAAAACCCACACCAACACACTTAGCTGCCCACTACCATAGGCTGGACCTACATTTTGCCTCTAGCAGCACTCTGCTTCTTGCTTACAATTAATTTTCTTAGACAGAAGAACAAACTCTATTGCATAACGTCTATTTCTCTCTCACAGGCTGCAGTGAGAGGCTTCAACAAGGTAATGAAAAAGTAGGGAGAAGGAATGTGTGTAACACATTTAAGAACAAGAACTAAAGGGGAAATGTCACTAAGATGCAGCCTGGGTTAAAATAATCTCAAATGTTAAATGACAAAGGAGGATGGAATAAAAATATAAAAGTCAGGCATGAAATTTGAAAAATAACTGTCATACTATGTCCCAAACATCCCTTTTTTGGATTATCTAATTTTTCTGAACTTTATTGTAAATTCTGAGGAAGTGCAGTACAATACTTTCAAATCACATTTAAGAAATTAATCATCATCAGTATTTGCTTTTAGGTGTATAAGCTCATTGAAATGGGCACCTCTCATATTTATCATAATCTGCACATTTTTTGTTACATTTAAATAACTCTGAACTCCACCAGGGCAGAAAGCATATGTTAACTTTGGGAACACCTTCTCAGCTTCTTTGATTGTTTTCCATAATTTTTGGCCAATCAGGCCATGATATAGATGATACATGTAGTAGACACACAGTCTGGACATTCATAGTCCCATGTCTTCCTGATTATATTTTCATCGACACGCGAAAAAGATAAGGTAGGAAGGCATCGTGTTGTCCATCTGCCACTCAGAGCACAGTCAATTAAAGCAGGTTGCTCAGGACTGCGTCCAGTTAGGTGTTTTAATATCTCCAAGGATGGAGACTCTAAATTATCTCTGGGCAACCTGTTCCAGTGTTTGATCATCCCAATGTAAAAAAAACCCAAACCACAAACAAAAAAAACCTAACCAGCCAACAATTGAACAAAAAAAAACTTAGAGCCACCAAAAAACCCCAAAAATAAAATCCAACAATCTTTTAATTAGAATTCCCTGAAAATCAATTTATATCCACTGCCTCTTGCTCTGTCAACATTTTGCATTCAGAGCAACACAGGCCAGGAGAGGAAGAATCTTTTTCTTTTTTTTTTTCTCAAGACAATTTTATTTCAGAAACCCACAGCTGCAGGTATAGCTGTCAGTGAAGTCCTACTGCCAGTCCTTTGCTTAATCTACAAAACTGTGATGAAATGTCATTAGTTAAAATGAAATACAGTCCCCAAGTAATTGAGATGGATTCAAATTTAATTCATCTTTTGCAAGAGCTGGAAAAGTTGATGGGAAAAAGGTAATTTTTCTTTTATAAAACAGCTCCCAGCACAAGAATCACCTTATTTTTCTGTAAAAAAAATGACCTAAACTGAAAAGAAATACCTCCTACAGTGGGAAACCTGATCCTTCATGAAAATGTAAGTAGTATAGGAACTAAATTAGCACAATACTTTCAGCTTTTTGAGGACTAAAAACTGGGAATCCTTCTGCAGTATTCTCATGGAAAACTTATAACCACACTAGTGAAGGGCAAGGTTTTCCTGAAGTTTTGTTAAAGCATCCTAGAAGAAATAATAGAATTTAAGCAACTGACCTATTCCTATATTGTGCTATTTCCTAGATTTGACAGATTAAAGTGCTTACTGCTGCTACCTTAAATGTGTCTGGAGTAACAAAAGAAACAACCCGTCTTTGAACATTACCAAAGAAACATCTGTGGAGGAGAATTGCCTCTTTCAAATAGTGAGTGCATTTCTTTAATATTTCTGGGGCACACGTCTTAAAAGCTGATATCAATAGTCCAGCTTCCATGAATGTTATCTACACAAGGCATAGGTCTTGGTGCCAGTGTGGCACTTTTGGGGCCTAAGGTCTGGTTAGTCATCAAAATGAATAAAGCAAAGGTCTGTTCAATTTTCAAAATGAATTCTTTTGGAAGAAAGCAGATATCAATCTGATTTCTGAACTAGAAATACTCCTGTTTAGGATCATCTGAAGAATTTGTGGTGTAAGCCATGACTGATGACTTAGATGACCAAATGTTTTGCTATAATGGAAACTATCACAGAATCATAAAATCATCAAGGTAGGAAAAGACCTTTAAGATCATCACATCCAAACATTAACCCTACTCTCCCAAGTCCACCTCTGATTCATATCCCCAAACACCACATCTATATAGCTTTTAAACACATCCAGAGATGGCGACTCAGCCACCTCCCTGGGCAGCCTGTTCCAATGCCTAACAACCCTCTCAGAGGAAAATTTTTCCTAATGTCCAGTCTAAACCTCCCCTGGTGCAGCTTGAGGCCATTCCATCTTGTTCTATCACTAGTTACTGGTGAGAAGAGACCAGTGCCCAGCTCTCTACAACATCCTTTTGGGTATTTGTAAAGAGCAACAAGGTCTCCCCTCAGTCTCCTTTTCTTTGGACTAAACAGCCCCAGTTCCCTCAACTGCTTCTCATAGGACTTGTTCTCCAGTCCCTTCACCAGCTTAGTTGCTCTTCTCTGGACTATCCATGGAGAATAATTACATTCAACTTTTAATCTGTGGCTTTGTACAGACCAAAACATTTCAAAATTTTAATTTCAAAAGGCCAAGCACCACTGTCAAAACCTGCAAACTATTAA
>JANIJG010002093.1:0-21110 GCA_024611175.1 Megaceryle torquata | reverse complement strand
AAACTATTAAACATTAAACTTAAAAAAAAGGAAATAAATAAAATAAAAATGGACTCTTTCTTCAAGGCGGTTACCATGAACTGATCACTTAACTGTCTCCTGTACGTGTAGGGGCCCTCAGCAACATGGTACCCTGTTAGTACTCTACAAAGAGGCAGTAAAGTAAAATCTTCTAGTAAAAAAATATGGTTTCATCCTTCTATTTTATGAATATTTAAAAACTCTAAGTACATTTTTTATGTTCTTCATTACTGAATACTACAATTCTCTTAGTGTTCAATGTACTGACTTATCCCTGCTGAAACCAGTAACAGTTGATGGAAGAGACCCCACATCATTATTAATTACCAAGGTGTTAATTAGATGTTACATAGGGGAACAAGACAGATGGCAAGACAAACAGCAGTAAGACAGATATGGCTGAGTACCTCACACTGTCCTAGGAAGACAGACAATACATTGCTACTTGTGTAGCTGACAGTCAATGACCTTTGTCCTAGAAGACACAGTGTGGCAAGAAATGTTAATAATGAGACAATATCAGAAACTAAAAATACAGTAGAAATGTAAAAACAAAGAAGCAAGCAACTACTTCCTCAGCTCAACTGAGTCCATTAATTAAAATAAATGAAACATCCCAAGTTAAGAAAGGAATTGCATTTGCAGTGTGTGACAATAATTGCCACGCTGAAAGATGGCTAGTTGGCTTCCCACAGCTCCTGTTCACTTCAGTTAATTGTCTCACAGCAGTAAAGAATGATAACATGTCAAAGGTTTCTCATGCTTTTTTTAAAATTTCCCCTTTAACTGCTATTTTATTTTTAAATAATTGTCAGATGTGGAGCCTAGTTATGGAATTTATATTAACCAGTCATCAGAGAAGAAAAAACAAAATAGGTGTGGGAATGGGGAACAAAAGCCAAGCCCTTCCATCCCAGCTGGTGGCCATACACATGGACTGTAGGATCAGGCTCCATCTCACTCCTTTGCCAAACACCTGTTCATTGTCCTCTTTGTTGTGTGGGAGCCCAACATCAGAGGAGATGGGCAGGATGGCACTGGGCAGCAACCTGCTAGTTGGTGTGCCCCTCAGAAAAAGGAAGCATGGGTGTGACTGTATCCAAAGTCTCCTTTTCTTGGACATGTATTTTAAAGTAAATCTCAGATGAAATTAAACTATTTCAAGAATTTGTTAGCATATGTGTAAAACCTTAAGAGTTTTGAAGGAACTGAATTTTCCTTGCTAGAGCTTTTTCTTAGCATTTGGCCAAATCCTAAGGAAACCAAGGAAGTAAACAAGAACAATACCCATGATAGGGATATTTTTGAATCTTGATAATGATGCTGGTTTTGAAAACTTGCATTTACCTGAACTGTCTTCTTATACCACAGTTTGTAACCAAGACACTGTATATTTCAGCTGAAAAGTATAGTGAAGTGATTCAACTGGGACACTAAGTAATATAATGTGGCTAAAATTTTCAGAGGAGATAATGACATGCTACCTGGACAAGTTATGTCAGACTTTAATAAGATTATTGGAGGGTTAACATTCTATGATGTGAATTAGGTGAAAAACATTTCAAATGAGAAAGACAAGTATTTTGTTTCTTTGTGCAACTGTACACTTGGGTTTTCAGGTACAAAATGAAACAATTTTATGGAGTTCCACAATGTCAAAAAAGTGCTAAGATATCTGAGTATCCAGAAAGCCTTCATCCTAAGATAAATAAATCACTTCTAAACCAAGACTTTCAGATGTGAGAAAAGCCAAAAAAAAAAAAAGACAATTATTCCTAAATAATAATTTTTAAAAAAAGCTTTCATCTGGAATGATTACATTTATGGCTAGGGATGTGGGCAGATATCCTAGTTTCTGCTTTTATCATGGTCAGTCTCTTAAAATACTCTGCAATTGACCAGCATTTTATAAGAAAGCACATCGATACAGGGGAACTGCCCTAACCCAGAGCTCTTTAAACTGCACTGCTCAGGCAAGGGCTGTCTCTTGGGTGATAGCATTGTAACATGCAACAGGAAAACCCAGTATCATTTCCGCCTGTTGTGATCATTCTGGCACACCTACTTGCAATCCTCTCACTAAGAAACCGAAAAAAAAAGGAGTTTTCCCTGACAGACCTTTATAGGAGAATTCTTATTTCCCATGCAAATAAACTTGAGGACTCGGTCTCCTCCCTCTTGGCCATCCCATTACTATGACCTCTCAGTCCCTGCTAATGAAAAGACAGAAACAAAAAGGAGTAAAAGAAATAATTCCCTCAGACTCCTTGCAACAAAAATACACCTCCTAACCATAAAAACAGGAGTTTCTTTATTTCATTTTTACGTATGAATGAAATTCTATTTTTAGTTTCACCCAAGTGAAGATGTTGCGTTTTTCTAACATGAAGGGATGTGCAGTAATATTCTGTGTGGCTACAGCTGCATCATATGATGTTCACATACCAACAGATGCTGTCCAAGAGACTGGAACAAACTTAGACTTCACAAGTGCTCTGTCCCATCATCCGTGCTCTTTTTCCCCTCAGAAAAGCATGATTTAGCACACCAGGTTTGGTAATCATGTGTTTACAAGAAACAAGCATCCTTGTCTTTATGAACCTCCCCTCATTTACTGCCTGAATTGCCACCTGCAATCATAAATTTCAAATTGATACAAGCTGATTATATTTGTAGAGAGCAGCAGAGAGCTCTGCAAGTTACAGCAGCAGCTTCTGATTTTTTTTTTCCCCCCTCAGTGGTCTACTAATCAGGAAAGGCTCATGCACAAGGAGCAGCAGCTTCAGTTCCCACCTTGGCACTACATCCATGAGGAGGCTACTCTGTACTTACAGAGGTGCTGGGACAGACTACATTGTGGCAATCAATTTTAGGATTCCTATTATGGGACAAAGAAATCTCATGGTGGACTGTGCTACCTTCCAGTTAAGGACAACAAGAGCCTATCTCCATTTGTCCATCTGTGTTATGTGTGTAGTTGATGGATACATATAATATGTAATTAAGCAGACAACCTTGGCAGTTATCAGTAAATAAATATTATTGTGCTCCAGAAACTTTCTGCATATTCTAAAAAAGATAAGGCTTTCCACATTAGCTTGAGTGACTTGCTTGTGAGGTTTTCTGTGCAATTGATACCCACTGGGACAGTTAATCAGCTGAAGGCTCTATGGGGTGCATCTTGACAGACATAGAATAGTTTTTAAATTAATTTTTCTATTGCCTGCCAATGTTATTTAGGTTTTCTTTGAGGTTTGTAATACAGCTCTATGTGCCAATTTATTTATTTTCCAATATACCTTGAAAATCACAGGAAATATAAATAAATGGCTAAAACATAAAGTTCAAGGATGTGTTGCACCAGATTGTCTCCTTGGCTTTGTCTTCACATAAGCACAGAAACAATATGAGTCAAATGTAAAGCAACTGGAAAAACATCAGCTTAAGCAAAACAAATTGTTGTGCTACTGAATAACATGGAGAACAAACAATACATATGGAGTTCAGAGAGACATCTGGAATTTTTCATAGATCTTATATAAATATGTGATCATTATCAACTCCATAATATTACAAGGCGTTACAAAAATCTCACATTAATCTTTCTAATTTTGTTCTCTGAATTTTGAGGGGAAACCCCTGCCTTCTACCTAGCAAAGAAAGCTGAGGAAACTTAAATGGAAATCTCCAGCTGTTATGTTTGAGGTATAAACCACTTGAATTGTTTCATGGATTCTTATACATTTAATGCTGCAATCTTAGGATCTCTGATGACAATTCTAACAAATGCTCTCTGAACACTGTTGCTGCACAACCCATTTACCATACTTCAAATAATAAAACATTACACTGATTCCCATCAATTATTTCTGGAGTGAGAAAATAACTTACTATTTTTCACTAAGAATAAGCAGGAGTTAACACTAAAACACATTTAAAATTCTAAATTTTGGGATACCTGAGTACAGGAACAAATGCATGAATTCATGAAGAAATAATGATATTAATTAAACTGCAAAGAACTTCTGTTTAGATCTTCTGATGCACTACCAATCCTGTGCTCAAAGTTGCTGCATCTTGGCACTGTTAAAAAGATCAGTTCTGCTGGAGCACACCTAATCAGTGCCTATTGAAATTCTCTCCTGTCTCCTCCTCTTCTCCTGTAGAAGAACATTAGGAATTGACAGTTTTGGCCCAAGACATGTAGATCCTGGAAGCCCAAACTTCAGTTCAAGCTGCAGCATGGAGGAAGTACCAAGGCAGTATAAGAGAAATCTCCCTTGCCTTTCACTCTGTACTAGCATAACCAACAATATCATTTAACAAGGTTCACCTCAGATGAAAACATCAATAGTGAAGGTGAAAAAAATATGAACCGCTCATAATGTCTGTGCTATTCCCTGCCACTATCAGGTACTAATTTGCATGTGTCAACATTGTGAAACGGGCTAGGAAAGGCAACCAAACATGCCACAAGATGCACTAACCTGCTCAGTTTGTTCATGCAGTGTAGATGGGAAGAGAATAAACAAATGTCTGCCACTAGTAGAGAAGCATGAAGAGGTACTAAACACCACTTTAAGTGTGTCTGATTTAATATTTGCCCATTTATTTATGATTAGCAATAACAGTACCATTTTATAACTATTATGTTTTTCTGTCATGAGTATGAAAGCGCTTCAAAGGTGTCTGTTAATATTTACAATTTAACTTTGGCACAGATTTTAATGTCCCTGTTTGCACACACTGTAAGCATCCCTGGAGGAGTGGCCACAGAGGAAGTCTGAAGGCTCAAAGAAGTAACCTGGCATAGGTCTGTTGCCACCAGAGCAACATGCCCTGTGAACTGCAGAAATGCTGTGGCACCAGAAGCTTGGGAAAACTGGGGTGGGTGAAAAGCCAAGCTGAGCAGCCTTGGCATAGTTCCTGCCAAGCAGGCACTGAAGTCAAATTTCCAGAACTCCTGTGCAATGCTTCAACTATGAAAGCATTCTCTGAAGAGATTAGCACTTAATTTAAAAATACGCTGTACTATTTGATATGTAACTCTCTATCAAACTAAGAGCCCACAATCTCAAAAATCCCCCCAAAATATTACTGCCAGCATTCCACCTCTTGTGGACACTGATCAATCCTGTGTCATCTTTCAGTCCCTCTGCCAGAGCAATGGCCACATGCACTACTCAAAGACAGGGGTAAAGTCCTTTAAACAAGTCATCCTACAAAAGCCCATGTTTTTTCCATTTTTCTTTTTCTAAAATAGGAATGAATTGAAAGCAGCTTCCTCTGTTTGCAGCAACACCTGTTTCCATGGCACCCAGAGTAACAGCCAATGGTCTTGATATCACAAGAACTTTAATATATTTCAGCAGATTGCTGGGAATTGCCTTTAAAAAAAAAAAAAAAAAAAACAAACAACAAACCCAGATGATCTTCCAATGCCGTAACCTCCAATATGGTCCAAAAGTCTATGGTGAAGTTAAGCTCTTCACAGTGATGATTGTTTGGAAGGGAATTTTTTTAATCAAGAAATAAACCAGAACATACATCCCTCAGAGAGAAAGAGAAAGAGAAGAAAAAAAACCCAAACCCTCTCAATTTTTCCTAGTTGTCATGGACTTGATGGAGCTCTAAACATGATTGTCTCATGAATCCTACCTGAGCAGCATCTGTCTTGGGCTCACCACAGAGCAACCACGGATGGCCTTGGAGATAGAACATCTCTCTCTAACTGTGTTCCCAAAATGCTGATAAGCTGATGTACCGCCCTGTGGATTTTTGAAAAGAGATTAATGAACATGGGCATTTTACACTCAAATTTACTTTTCATCATCCTGATAAACATTTCTGTAAAACCTCATGAATATGTAGAAGTGTCTTTTACTTCTTTTTAAGATCTTCCAGGCTCAGTGATTCTTAGATACCTTTGTTTCTAAGGTATTTATTCTGTGGTTTCCACTTTGATATTACATACAATTACAACTGATTGAATTGTGTTTATGAACCTGTGAAAAGCAATGGAAGAAAAATAGCTTTTCACAGATTCAAAAGTAACTGAAAATACTTGTACATTATCCCTTATGCTACATTATCCCATGTCAGCCTCTATTACAGTGGCCTGTAATGCAAAATGTGTGTTTAGTGCTGCAGTAACAATCAGATTTCAAAACTGATGAGAAAACAGAAAGTAATATTCAAATGTCTGTAAGAAAAAAAAAAGAAAAATAAAGGAAGCAGTACTAACCACTGCATTTGAGAATTCAGTTCTAAGAAAATAATTTCTTCTAAATTCTAAGTACCTCTTTGCCAGAAATGTCCCTGAGGTTGAGCATTACCACATTATTACATAAGAGATAATAAATGAAACTGAGATGTCTCAAATGAATTTCAAAGAGAAAAATTGCTCTTCTCCACATTTAGATATTAACATTTCAGTATATAAAAAGCTTGCTTAAAGTAACTGTCCTACAGTTAATTGCAGAGAAAAATATACAAAAGTAAAATCACGTGAGCTTAACCAAAGTATCAAACTTACCTCACGGAAAATGGTGTTTCTTTGGAAACCACAGGAAGGAAGATGTGGATGTGCAAGAAAAGAATATTTGGACAGGGAATAAAGATGGCAGAACGAGCCCACTGTTCTTTGACAACAATATCTTAATCACTAGAGTTACTGACACTTTGAGAAATAATATACAATAAAACCTTAGATTTTCTCAGCATTTTGGGAGACAGTGCTGTAACATGTCTATATAATCACTAAGAAGTTAAAAATGCACTCTGGCATCCCAGACTGTACCATATGCTTTGCATCCTCATTTCTTGAGAAGCTGCACACATGTTCTGCAGAAACATAGGGAGTATATTCATAAAAAATACACCACCAGCAGTCTCCATTTCATTTACAAAGCACTTAATAAAAGGAGTGAGATTACTCCAGTTTAGCACATCATTATAATTCATTTTACAGCCATAATACTCTCAGGTTCAGACATTAAAAGGACAATAAAAATGCTTAGGAGGTATTCTCTCCAGTTAATAAGTACAATGTAATTCACCAAACTTACTTAAACTTCTGGGGAATTGACAAGAATGTTAATAAACTAAAGCAGTTGAGGAGTCTATTAATTTTGGATGTGTAATATATATTCACATACTCTCTAGAAATAGTTGCCTAGACAAAAATCCTCATGGTCTGATATTTTATGCTGTTCCCAGAACTCCAGTAGTTTTCCTTCCACTCTCTGCCCTTGAAATGACTTTTTCCCCTGTGGATGCAAAGCCCTCTGTCTACCATTACAAGACTGTGTGCTGCCGGCAGCTGCTGGAGGTGTCCAAGCAAACATGGCATTTATGAAGCATTTTCCTCCAAATATATGGAAGGGATACCCAAGCAGCCTCCTTCAAGGGCTTTTTGTTCAGATAATCCCAGGCAGACTGCTCGCAGCTGGTGTAGGCAGAAAGATCCTGCTTTTGAGACATGTAGAAAGAAGTTGTGTCCCTGCTGACTGAGCTTCCACTCCACTTTACAGATTTTTTTTCTTTTGTGTTCATTTGACAGACTGGAGTATTGATGCAACCGAGGGATTAGTATTTGTTTTGGTTTAAAATACTGCAAAAAACCCCATTTTGCTACAATAACACATCACTCACTCTATGGGATGCTCTGCCCTCCAGGGGGTGACACTACTCTGCTGTCACCAGACAGGATTTTCTGCCATTTCTGTTATGACACCTTTACTGCTGGCTGAGCAGCGCTGCATCTAACACCTCATTTTCCACACAACACAGCCCTTACCTGCCCCAGTGAAAATATCATGGCTAACCTGCTGATCTGTGCTTAGCTAAATGACAGAGAACTACTTTGTCTGTCCCCTCCATCAGGTTACTCACCACTGTTCCTTAGTGCTATGAGGGCTTCAGAATAAAATTATGCCATAGGGTTTGCTCTGGAAATGTGTACATTGAATCTTTCAAAATGCATTACTGTAGCAAAGTGCATTAAATACCATTGATGGAAAATAATATTTAACTAGCATTCTATCCAGTTTTTTTCCCTTTTTTTTTTTTTTTTTTTCCCCCTCAGGCAGGTAAATTATTAGGAATTTGATATTAGAGAGCAAAACATTTCAATCTCCAACAAGATAATAGTAATAAGGTGTGTCAACAACTGTGATTTGTACATTAGAATAGATCAAAAGAGCTGTATTCAAGGTGTGATAGTGGCTCATTTGCAATGGCAGATGTGTGGCATTTTGTAAGTCTGGGACACAGCTCTGATTGTTCTACATTGCAATTGTTATAGCCATCGATCTTTTAGCTGCTGATGCACTTGATCACTGACACTAGGAATATATTTATTGAATGGGGCAAATATTTAAGGGCCTAAAATGATAATAAAAGAGCCTGTTGTATTTGGGACAGGGAGAAAGAGCAGAAAAAAAAAAACCCAAATAAACAGTGAGATTATGAGAGTTCCTCCACCAGTCTAAGTCTGGCCAGTAGCTACACCATCACCAAAAGAACCACACACTTGGCTTTAACCAAGCCCAACAATCTCAGTTGAGGTTAAGGATGAAGGGAAAAGGGCTGAGAACTAATAGTAAATCACAGTAAATCCTCTCTGTTTCCTGTATGTCACCTTTTTTCCCTTTTTTCTTTTTTTTTTTTCTCTCATGAGGACTGGGGAAAGGCTGACTTCTCTTTGCTGCTTCCTACAGGTGCACAAAATATAATCTCACTACTGTGCCTCCTGTGCAATATTCAGTCAACAGAGTACACATAGATGGATCTTGTGAAGGCTAAATATACCTAGTTCCTGTGGTTTATGTCCAGTTCCCCACCTGCACACACTCCTTTTCTCCTTTTCTCCATCTTCCCTACAATAACAACTAGAAACCAAAATTAAGGTTTGAGAGAAATAGAATGAATTATTTGTGTTTGATGTGTTCTGCTTCTCACCATACAAATTAATTCAATAGTACTGCTCCACACAACTGATGTGATTTATTGTGATTCTCTAGCAGCTAATGGTTTTATTTTGAAATTGTTACCTTATTGATTAGATTTTTGTATGCTTAATATTTACTTGTTGTATCTCCTCCAAAATACTTTCCACACTTCATTTTGTCTATAGTTAGGTTCTACTTAGATATTATAACACACAATTTTATAGAATATACAACATAATATGAATGCAAGGTTCATGGTCAGTTTGAAAGATCAAAAGCAAGACTTAAATTCTCCTGTCTGAATGTGACTTCTGAAAAAGTTAATTGTTCCTCACTATCTGTGATTTACCTCTTAAAGCTTTCTGCTAAGTTACAAGAGATATGAAAGGATATTATTTTCAGTCCTGGCCACAGAATGGCACAGCAGAATATTAAAAGCTCAAATAGAGTATGAAATATGAAGAGCTATTACCACGATTTGTAAAGCACCAGGAATAAGTCCTGCTTTCAATTATTTCTCAAGTTCCTCCACTGAGTCTGATCCCCTATTGCCCTGCATAATATATACATTTAAATCTATACAAAGTGGGTTAGAAAGCACTCCTGGTATGCTCTGCATTCATTTCAGCTTGACATGACACTGATAAAGAGCCACAAGAGAGACACTTGTTTCTAAAAAAGATGCTTTAGTCTAACAGAAAATATTATCTATAAACCTTATATGTATTTGAGGAGAGCTGGAGAGGAAACATAAGCTGTATTTCTAACATTTCCTGTCAGGGCACCTGGCTGCAGTTTTCATTGAGTTTAATGGGATGTACTTGCTTTCTCTTGAAATCAGAGCAGAAAGGTAACATCAGTTTCACAGAACAGATTATTAACATCTTTATGCTTTCTAGAACAGTATCAGCCTCAGAAAATCACAACAAGATGTAACAGGTCTCTGGCTAGAAGAGGTTAAGCACAGTTGCATTGTGTGGAGATAGCAGAGGAGGAGGAACAGTACCAGTTCAGGGTTGAGCTGCTACCTGCAGCCCTTTGGCTCCCTGCAGAGCAGGTTCATGACACAGATAGAGATGAAGGGACAGAGAAATCCCAAGAGCCACCCCTGGGAAGAGACAGGCTGGAGCTAGCATGGGTCAGAGAGTAAAGAAGCTGTGACACCGTCTGATAAGGCTCCTTCCTTTTGGGCCATCTAAGCAGCTCACCTACAGGGCTGTGGAGGAGACCAGTGTCCAGGTGTCACCTGCAGGGGCCTCTGAGGAGAGGCCCAAGCTGGCCACAGCCGTTTTTGATTGGTTCTGGACAGCTCCGTGGGCCCCTCCCTGAGTGCCAGCAGCAGCACTGAGCTGTTCTGGAGACCTCAGCTGAGGTGATTCCTCCTACAGCACATCGCATCTTGTGCTTAGAAGGGAGTGGTGTGAATTCAAACATACAAGGAAGACCCTACGTACCTGTACAGGAGGGAGGGGAAAGTTCTTGTGGAATGTGTTGTGAGAATATCTGTTGCTCTTACATGTGGTAAAAAAATACAGGTTTGATTTAGGGTTTTACAGCGTTCCTGTAAGAAAACTTCGAAGGGTGGTGGAGGCTTGTGTCAGCTGTCCTCAGCAGCTTAATAACATGACCTTTTGAGAAGCTGATGGGCTGATGAGTATCTCACAAGCCCATCAAAGTCTCACCACTGTAACTGCCTCTCCCATGGCTCTGCTACTTACTGCTAGGGAGTTTTGCAGTAACTTAGGGCTTTCCACAAGTCATTCAGGATGACCAAATCCAAACTCACTTCTCTTGCCCTCTCATGCTCCCAGAAAGTTCACAGATCCTCAAACAACCTTCACCACATAGCTCACTCCTTCCTGCAGGACTGAACCCAGTGGCTGCGAGTAAGGCCACTCAGCAGCAACAGTGGTTGCTGGCTGCAAGCCTAGTATGGATAACTGGGCACCCACCAGCCTCCTGGAGCAAAGACAGAGCCACAAAGCCAGGAAACCTTCTGGGCAGGAGGAAAGGGAGACTGAGGTGGCCACTGAATGCTCACATCAGTCATCTCCATGCCCTAACATCCAAGGCTTCAGTAGAACAAAGGTTCTGGAGTATTGCACAGCATTATGCAACACGGTAACATTTCTACCAAGCTGAAATGTTTTCGCATTACCTAATTTTGTGAGGCTTAAATAAGTCAGAGCAGTACAGAACGCTATAATGCAATCATTGCATTAACATGCCATAACTAATGATTTTTAGACCCCTATAGGGAAAGAGACAGTGTTGAAAGTAAGTTGCATTCCCAACTTTGTCTGTTCCTCCCTCCTACCCAAAAGAAACCCAAGAGAGCCTTCTTCTGCCAAGCGAAATGTAGTCAAGTAACTCCAGACATCTATGTGACTAGTAGTGGAGATTAGTTTCCTGGAATCAGACCTCACAAACTTCACAGACTTCACAAAAGGTATTATGGCTTTTCATGTGATAGAATACCAATAATGTAGAACTGAAATCATAAATACTAGAGTAGGGGCAACTGCTTGCAATGGAGCAGTTAATGGATTCGTTTGGCCTCTTTCTTTTTCTTTGTTAATTCTTCATGAGATGATTTGAACAAGTCCTACTTATTCATCCACTAATTCATGCAAAGGTATTTCTATCTGCAGACAGCTTGCAAATTATACACTGCCACTGCTGTCTCACAGTGTAAACAATCACATAAATTATACACTACCAACTCTATTTCCCGATCACTCACTGAAAAAAAAAAGACAAAGCACGCAAAAAGTGTCACATCACTGTGACAAAAATACTGACCATCAATCTCAGTTAGAATACTTATCTATGTGCAGTTTTGCTTATGTTTTCACATGTTCTTGGTGCAAACATGCTTTCCCATCTGTACATTCTCCAGCAGACCTGGAGAATGATACAGCTTTTGAGACAGGTCCTTTTAAACGGTATGAAATTTCTGGCATAAGAAAGAGCTCCAAGATATGGGGCAGCTTCAGTTCTATCAAAATATAAGTGTAACCTAGAATAATAACATTACATTATGTCAGGGTAAATAAAAGGGGACACTAAGAAATTTTTAAATATATGGCTCTACCTGTCTCCATTTCTATTTGTTGCTGATCAGTTTGCAGGTTAGCACCATGTGACCTGTAGAATCAACCTGTTTTGAAGATATATAGCCCTACTTTACAGCTGGGATGGTTTTAGACTGGAAGGAGAGCAAGGCTGAAGACCTTATTGGAAGTAGGGGAGATTGGCAGTTAACAGCAGTTCTGCCAAGGGGCAGCTGGAACAACTCCCATTAACTTCTTGAATGCGAGTTTTTGGAGCACCACTTTCAAATAATATTAAAATTGTAAATATAATGTGAAGTTTGTGGTTACAGAATAAATTCTACTCCATTAAAATAATAAACAAAACTGACAGGATATTAAATTGAGTTTCCATAAAAACAATTCTCTGTGGTTTTCTGTACAAGTTCCTCATCTCAGAGTTTGATTAGCCATTGCTATCGAGAGCAACCAACAGCTGAGGGCTAGTCCAGGGAGAACTGCAGGCAGTCCAATCCAATTTGAGCCTGAAGTGACTTTTTTGTTTGGTTTGGGGTTTTTTGGTTTGGTTGGTTGGGTTTTTTTGTTGTTGTGGTTTTGTTTGTTTGTTTTGTTTTGTTGATTGTTGGTTTTGTTGTTGGTTTTGTTTTTCTTTTTAACACTGCCAAACTCACATGACTTGAACACAAAACTGCCAGACATGTTTAATGCCAGACAGTTCTTAATCTATGAAAGAGTAGGAAAACTTAAAACAGTAAAAAGCCACAAAATCAAATACCAAATGTCAAGTACAACCTAAAAAGGACTAAAATAGTCAACCAGCTGAACTTGTGTAGACGATAAACTATTACTGGCTACAATAATTTAAAATCCCATCTCAAGTTTAGGCCCTGCCTAAACTTGCAGTCAGTTGTTATTATGAATACTTGGTGGAGGAAACATTCCTCTTCTTACACCCCACCGTTTGTGAATCCCATGGTTTGATTCTTAAGGCATTTCCACATTCATTCACTGTGTCTACTATGCTGCTCTGCCCCTGATTTAGTGAAAAGAGGATGTGTAATAAAAAGGCAACCAAATAGTAAAGAAAGGCAGGAGCCTTGTATAGTACAGGGTACGGTCTTGTACCTTGTGGTCTTTGATCTTTGTGAGACTCTTCCAAGTCTTAATGTCAGACAAATAAGAAATAACAAGCACAGCAAGACAGTAACATTGTGAAGCTTAGGCAGTGTGCGATGGTGTTTTTGACATTTCAAATACATTAGGCAGATGAACTTATCACTGATACTTCTTTGCAAGATGTGGTGACATATTAGTGACAGGGGAGAAAAGAAGTGAGCATATATAGAGATGGGTGAAATCACTTTGGTGGAATCTTGTAATTAAAGTTGTTCCTCTTCTATCATCATTCATCACATTTTGTACCACAGAGCTCTTGCAGTCAGAAGAAATACTTTGTGAAATACATTCCCCATGTGTATTCCATGTATGTCTCTGTGTGAGGATGTAATGTTTTTGTCTCTTGCTCTATGAGAATAAATACTTATGTAGGAAAGAAATCAGGGCAGTTCATGAAAGAATAATGACCATGCTTTACACTGACACTTACTGTTCAGATCTATTATTAAATAGACTTCAAGGATATGTAGGGACTTTGAGTAACTGCAACTGTAACGTACAGTCTCTAAACCCTGAGTCTACCATTTGAAGATAAGACTGAACCTGGCAAATTGGGATGCGTGTAATTGTACTGCTGGGTATAATTTATCCATCCTAATAATACAGTTACATTAATACTAGTCCCTAAGCAATAATCTATGGTGAGCTAGCAGATATCATAGTCTCATATGCATAACTCAAGAAAATTATTAAGATGATTGCAGATTTCCTGTGGGTAATATTTAATTGAGGTTTAGTAATACTAGACTTTGCAACACATAGCCCTAGTTTCTACAGACATATAAGTGACAGCATATCTGGTATACATCAGTCCAAGCTACTCAGTTCATCCCTGGGCTGTTTGGTGTCTCTGTTTTTCCTTTTCAGAAACATATATTAAGTCAAAAATTTCAGATACATGGAGGGGAATATATTCATAGCAATGAATATATTCATAGCATTCATAGCAGTATGACAGAGAAGCATTTACACCCCAGCTGATTAGGTTCTTGATCCATTCATGAATGAGTGAAATTTCAAATCTGATCCAAGGCACTTTTACTCTTCACTATCCCTTTATAACTTTTAGGCCTTTTATGAACAAAGAAATTTTTCACTTATTTCCTGCTAGAGTTTTCATTATTTATATCTGTAGTGCAAAGAAAATATGTCTGATCATACCTTTGCATTTTAAAAAGAAAACATTTCTTTCATTTTTTTGTGTAACATTATTGCCTATCCCATTTTCAATGGTTATCTTTATTTTTTCTTATAAATGTAACCAGAATTTCTTTTGAAATGTCCAAGAATTAAATCAAGTAGAAAGACTGGCCTGATAGTAAATTATTTAAGGATCTGATACAGAGAACATAGCAAACACTCCAATGGTCTTGAAACTTCCTTAGGGGCTATGAACAACAAACCCAAAAAATTCTGGTTTAGGCAACAGGGGATAGAGACACTGATGGAAAATTTCACCAAAATGACACACTAAAACTTATTAGTAACCCTGCAGAGGAAAGAACAAAGTTACTGGTATTTAATTTGCAAGAATAAATGTGTGAAAATACATATTCTATCTGTAACTAGGCTTTTTGTTTTTACCACTCACTGTGGTGAAACAATACAAATTTCCCTCTTGTAGGGCCTATAAGCCACAGAAAGTGCAATTTCAGTCTAAGAGGAATTTTAAAACTATCCCACATACAGGTAAGAGCAGCACATTTGTTGAAGTATTTACTGAGAAAGTCAAAACAATTTATTTTTGGGACTGTGTATGTCTGCTCAGACATTCTTTTAGCACAAAATTTCTCATTTAATCTGAAGGCATTCTTGATTTTAGTGACTATCTATGCAGGAAAGTTGGATTAGGAATTTTTGGTTCATTCGTTGGTTTTACTTACACATTGAACTGAATTTCCTCAGCACAGAAACACACAGTTCCTCCTCTGATTCAAGTTCCAAAATTCCATTGCCAGTTAAAGGAAAGCTCTGATTGCATCATTCACATTTCAATAAAAATTCCAATTCACTTGAATATTACAAAGGTGTAACAGCAACCCAAACCAATCCCTTAAAAATTTTGTAAGCATTTGCAGGACCCTGATGTGCCAGCATTTTTGAGTTACTAAATCAGGGAACAGCCCATGCTTTGCTAATAAGAGCTGACTGCAGCATCTCAGGAAACAGTAAAAGTCATTCTATAAATAGTGAAGGCTTCTGTTACAAAATGCATTTACATATATTAAATCAAGATGTCATAATTAAGGTAACCATTCCAGAGGACTGTATAATAAAGTCATTAATAATATCCTACTGCATGGAAATTTGGGGAAAGAATCTGCTTGAGAGAAGCTAACAATTTTTTTGTATTTGGAGAGAAATTGTTGTATTCTCATAAATTTGTTATGAACTACTAGTAGTTAAAACAATAAAGCAAGCATACAAGTCTATTAATAACATGCACTGCCATAGGTCTTCTAAGGCTTTACTAAGTATGTCATAGTGTTTTCATAATTACAATCAGCTAAATAGGTGGTTAAGTGATGCAATTTAAATGACAAAATTAAAAAGTTTCAACTATTTTCCTACAGATTTGGAATGGCTCCTTAAAGGATCTAAAGTGCCAGTGGAGTGCCAGAATACTCTGTAGTCAGTGATTGTCTGCTGTTTGCAATCAGTTTCCAATTTGTCATGCTGCTTCCAATAAAATATTAATGCAATCAGATAAAATTATCTTACTTGCAGCCCCACATTTGGTTTGGAGTCGGTGTTGCATTTGCTGCTGTTCTAAATGAGTACATGGTGCTCCAAGGAAGTAAGAGATGGTGAGAGAACAAAAGGTGACAACTTAAAAACAATACCTGAAGTAGCATTATAGTACTACACAGCATTAGAAAGTACTATATGTTACTCTGGCCTAAGCCACTATAGCCTAAAAATATCACCCCTGAGATCCCAGAAGCTTCCTAGTGGAGGGGAACATTTGAGAGCATTACCACACAATTGCTTTTGTCCAAACAGTAACAATGCTTTAATTAACAGTAGAAAAGCTATAAACTACCAACATCAAAATCTGTAAAAACAAAGTTACCGTAATAACACAGTGGCACAATTAGTCACAATTAGTGGAGCTATAGATGGTAAGTGATTAAAAATTAGTCTTAGATAAAAAGGGCGAATTTGACTAAAAATGCTTCCATTAGAAGGATTTGACCTTCTTACCTATTAAATCCAAACATTCATCTGGAGATGAAAATCAAGTTACAACTGAAAAGAGACAGCTACATTTCAATTTTAGTTGTCAGTAAGCTCAGGTTTCAAATCTAATAGCGTTAGCTTGTGACCTCGGGCACCTCATCTAAAGTTCTTTCCATCTCTAAATGAAGATAATATTTTCCAGCCTTTGTAAAGAGCTTTGAAACCTTTGCTGAATTGTTATTATTTATGTCTACACCCCTGAAAGCATAACTCAACAAGATGGCTGTGTTTGCACATCTGAGTATGGATGGTGTTGTGAACAAAATATTTACTTTATCTGTACCCAAACAAATTTTGCTAGAAATATCACACCAGATGACTTAATAACACTTGGCTTGCTTGTCTGTTTTTCAAACAAAGCCCTAAATAAAGCCCTGGATCCTACCAGAAAAGATGTATTTGACTTTCTTCACAGACATCCATCCACTGAAATCCATGAGACTGGTCACATGCCTCAGTTCAGGCTTAAGCACACATCTGTACAACCAGAATTTAAGTGAGCATAAAATATGAAACCAGCCCTTTTTTAATCCATGCAAAGTCAACACATCCTACATCAACCTCATCTCAATGGTTTTGTCCTCCAGTATCCAGACTTGTCACACTCCCACTGAAGTTCTTGAATCAATGTCCTATTAACTTCAATGACAGATGAACTACACTCTTTTCATTACAGATTCTGGCTATCACCTAAAGAATTGTCCGGTCTCATCCTCTGTGTTTTTAAAGTGTTCAGCTTAGTAATATTAAAAAATGGAACTAGAGTGCTGACTGATAGCAGGATTGATAGATTCAGATTAGTAGTGATGACGCCAGTGAATATACTGTCATTAAAAACAAACAAACAAACAAACAAACAAATTGGAAACTTATAAGCATGAAAGAAGTAGTTCTCTAGCCTCTATGCTAACAAGTTATCAGATTATCTCCTCCTCAAGCACTGTAAGCATTGCCCTGTTTCTAAGGGACACCTATATCCTAACTGGACTACAAGTTCTCCATGGGACAGCAATGTGCTCTTGTGGCTAGGAAGGCTGATGGTATCCTGGGGTGCATTAGGAAGAGTGTGTCCAGCAGATCTAGGGAGGTTCTAGTCCCCCTCTACTCTGCCCTATTTAGACCTCACCTGGAACTGCATCCAGTTCTGGGTTGAGCAAGGAAAGAAGATGGCATTTTGCAGTAAAGTACAGGGCAAAGGAACACATCCATTTTTTCTGCTAAGCAGTATGAGAGCACAGCCACTGGTATCAAGTATATTTGTTTAGCTGCAGAAATGCCCTTAGAGACCTCTCAGTGTCTCATGCATTACCAGATGTCACACCTAAGTAAGATTCTCTTGTCTCCTAAACTGCCTATGCAATTCTGAAAACAAGGGTGAGGTGTACCCACAATATATCCTGCACCATCACCGAGTGCCTGATCTCACATAAGGTTGTTGGATTGGCACAAAAATATCAGTCTACCCACTGTGAGTGAGGTATTTTTCTACCAGCTATGGAAGAAGGGGCAGGAAACTCAGGAAGAGTACAAGGTTGTTGCAAGGTTATGTAGGGAGAAAATCAGAAAGGCTAAAGCCCAGATAGAACTTAATCTGTCCAGCATCATTGAAGATAATAAGTGTTTCTATAAATATGCTAACAGTAAAAGAAGAGCTAAGGAGAATCTCTACACTCTACTGGATGTGGGAGGTAACCTTGTCACCAAGGACAAGGAAAAGGCAGAGTTTCTGAGTGTCCACTTTGCCTTAGTTTTTGTCAGCAATGCCAATTGCTACCTGAGGGTCCAGCTCCCTGAATTGGAAGATGGTGATGGGGAGCAGAATGCAGCCCCCATAATCCATGAGGAAATGATCAGTGACCTATTGTGCCACACAAATGTGCACAAGTCTATGGGACTTGATGAGAACCACCCAAGGGTACTAAAGGAGCTGGCAGAAGTGCTCACCAAGCCACTATCCATTATTTATCAACAGTCCTGGCTAACCAGGGAGGTGCCAGTTGACTGGAAGCTAGCAAATGTGACACTCATTTACAAGAAGATCTGAAAGGATGGTCCTGGGAACTACAGACCTATCAATCTGACCTTGGTGCCAGGGAAAGTTAGTTATGGAGCAGGTTATCTTGAGTGCCATCACATAGCACATACAAGACAACCAGGTGCTCAGGCCCAGTCAGCGTGAGTTTACAAAAGACAGGTCCTGCCTGACTAACCCGGTCTCCTTCTACAACAAACTGACCTACCTAGTGGATGAGGGAAGAGCTGTGGACATTGTCTACCTGGACTTTAGTAAAGTGTTTGACACTGTCTTCCACAGCATTCTCCTTCAGAAACTAAAGTGCAAGGCTTGGATAAATACCCTCTGCACTGGATAAAAACTGTCTGGATGGCCAGGCTGAAAGTTTAATGGAGATAAATCTGGCTGGTGTCCGGTCACAAGTGGTGTTCCCCAGGGTTCGGTACATCAAGATCATGTTTTAGATTTTCTCTGCAAGTTCTCAGGGAGATTGTTGCCCACAGAGAGACAAAACTAAAGGTATAAATACAATGGATTTTTTTTGTTGTTTTTGGTATGAAGGCCACAAACAACATGAGTGCACTTAAATAAAAATGTTTTGATTTAACTATGACTCTGCTGTTGCCAAGAAAACCTTAGAAGCTTCCAAAGTATATTTTCAGGATTCTCTCTTTTGCTCTGCTGTGACCAAAAAGCAGTGTAGAGCAAGCCAGTATCTGGCTGGGCCTCAGAATGAGAACCAAGCACCACCTCTGACAGGACTTTGTATCCTTTAAAAGGAATGAATGACACACAGGCAAAATCAAAAGTACTACCTAGGTGAAAAAGTCCTAAAAAGTAGCACACAGCTACAGATAAAGCCATAACTGTGTCAAAACAAGAAGCCTGAAATACAATCAATCTCTCAAATAAAAAATAGACAAAAAAAAACCAACAACAAACAAACAAAACAAAAACAAACAAACAAAAAAAACCCACAAAAAAGCTGTCGTGGACATATTTACTTATTCAATGTCTTTTGGTTTTGATGTTATTTTTTCTCTGTTTAGCAACACTGACCTTTTGTAGGAAAGTTAAAAACTGATTTGTTTTTATGATCCCTGATATAGTCAATGCACTGAGATGTTTCATGCAAGTCAAGGAAATTTTAGAAGTCAATCCAAGAGAGGTTCAGAAAGTAGACTATTTCTTTCACAGTCATGGCAGAAATTCCTATATGGCAATTATTCAGCTTCTAACTTTGCTTATCTGGAATTTATAGCCAGATACATAACACAATAGCCAGATACATAACACAATATTCAAAGTTCAGTAACCTGAGCCAGATTCCAGCTTTTCCTCCATGGATGTATCCGAGACAGTAATTTTCAGAAACATCCTCTGGTACTATTTTAAACTTACTTTTTGGAGGAAAGTAATTTTAAGTCTACAAGCTTGGCATGGGTTACACATCCTGTATTAATAAAAAGTCTGTTGTGATGGCAAAAGTAAAGTGGACTTACAGTGAAGCAGTATACACAACGAGATACAGGGTGCGATGAAAACTTCTCTCTTTTCTGTGTTGTTTGTTCAACAGGAAATACGATAGGATGTAGGAAACTCAGGTTCAGAAGAGACTGTTTTCTTTTTCACAGGAAAAATATAGAATAATAAATATGCAGCTTACATTGCACAACTTGAAACCTAAAAACTCACCCATTTTCTTTTGCAGACTCATTTGATTAAAAAGCAATGCATCTGGAATCATTTACAGGCTGTTCAAATGTCTCTTTTGTTCATAAAAAAGGGCACTTCAGCAGGCATAGTGACAATTACATGGATTGTTGTCAGAGGAAGCATCTGAGTGCCTCATTTTGACATCCTCTTAAGATGCCCATATCTGAAAGTTAAACCTTTGGCATTAAGTACTTTCAAGCCCAGGCCAAGCAATGTTTTTGAGTCTGAAGGAGCTGTAGGAAAATCACCTGCTACTTTTCTATTTCTGTGAACTGAAAGCACGGCTGACTCCCCTGCTGGGTCTGTATGCTGTGGGCCATGAGAAGCAGCAATATTTTAACTTCTGAGTATTTGGCAATGAACTAGATTTAATACTTCTGCCCTGTGTAAGGTGGACATTTACTTTGCAGTTGCTGAGTACACTATAGTATTTCCTACTTGTGCAGCATATGAATCATCTGTGAAACCAACTCAGACCAGCTCATTTCAGCCATAGTCATATGTCTATGCAAGTAATATGCAGATATTTACCCCCTTTTTTTTCTCTATCAAAACACCCAGTGCGCTCACAATCTGGCTTCCATCTCAGATACAGCCTTTTTACTTTGTTTCTCTCAACAGCTTCCTTTTCCTCCAATTGCTCCTGCCTCTGTCTCTTACTCTGCACAGGCTATTTTAAAATTACTTTAAACAGGGTGAAAGGTTCATGTTACCTAAGTATATCTCATGTGCTCTCAGTTGCTAATACATTCCAGCTACTCTCTTGCAATAAGTAAAGAAAATATCCCACAGAGCTAACAACAAGGAGCATTTCTGACTTCATTTCAATGACTCTTCCTCTTGCTAATGTTAGTGTCAGTCTTTGATTATAACCAATCTCAAATAATATTAAATTATTATATAAAATATTATATTAAAGAGACTTTTTCTTAAATAATA
>JANIJG010002092.1:0-12496 GCA_024611175.1 Megaceryle torquata | reverse complement strand
AAACAACAAAACAACCCCCCCCCAAAAAAACAACCAAAAAAACCCCAATGAAAATTATCTAGAGTCTTCAGCATGCTACTAAAATACAGAACTAAATTGGAGGTACCTTCTGGTGTAGTGAGTTGAGCCTATCTCATGTCCCACCTTTCTAGGTTTCATGAACAGGAGAGTGGATCCATGCTAAAGTGCTGCAAGATCATCAGTACCTTGTCTTCCCCTCCCAAGGGCCTGGAGTTCTCCAACTGCCTCAATCTGCAAGTGGGGTCTTAGATGTACCTCATCTGAGCAATACACAACTCTGAACTCATGAGAAAGTTTGGAACAGTGCTTGGACAGGTTGTTAATTATTAAACAGATTTTGACAAAAATATTTAAAGGTTTGTAATAAGAGATGCACTTATTAATAAATAGCAATTTCAAATACATTCTGGACATACTGGATATAGTCCAGCAAAGGGCCACAAAGTTGATAATGGAACAGGATCATCTCTCTTATGAAGAAAGGCTGTGAGACCTGGGACTGTTTAGCCTGGAGAAGGCTAAGGGGGGAATCCTATGGTATGTAAATACCTGAATGGAAACTGTAAAGAATATGGAGCCAGGCTCCTTTCAGCGGTGCCTGGTGACAGAATAACAGGCAGTAGGCACAAACTGAAACACAGGAGGCCCTGTCTGAACATCAGGAAACACTTTTTTACTTGAGAGTGACCAAGCACTGAAAGAAGTTACCCAGGGAGGCTGTGGAATCTTCATCCTTGGAGAAGTTCAAAAGCTGCCTGGATGTGGTGATGGGCAACAGGCTCTAGGTGGTCCTGCTGAACAAGGGGGTTGGACGAGATGACCTCCAGAGGGTCCTTCCAACCTCAACCATTCTATGGATCTGTGATTCTGAGTACAGGGGAATGATTATGAACATACTTAAATTACAACTTCACTGTGGAAGTAGAGACATGTGAATTCATAGTCTTCTCCTCCATAATCTTCTCCTTTAAATATAGGTGCAAAACTAAAAAATGAGGATGTATTATTTAAAAATGATAGCTCCAAAATGTAAGTATTAGTTTCCAGTGGAATCAGAAAGGCAGAACTAAACTCACTGTAAATGAATCAACTCGGTTACATTGTTCTCCATCTATATTCATGTCTTTGGAAGAATCTCTTTCTGCCATTGTTTCACTGTTTCATTGTTTCATTTATCTCATCTCTTCCTACCCCATTTGGAAGTGTAGTAAGAATAGTGGATTACTGAGTAGAATTGATGAGTTGACAACAGAGTTAAGGCTTGTCTTGTATTTACTTATGTGCGTTTCTAAATTTTCACGTGCCTTGTCACTTGGGGTGTTTTTAAATTACATTTCTCAGGAAAATGTTATACTAAAATGACTAAATTCCACAAGACAGTAAACTGAATGATTGAACTAGATGAACAAAGAAGCAAATTATATAGTAGGTTAATGACACTCCTAAAAACTTGGGTGAAAAGCTAAAGCAGGAGTGGAATACTAATCAGAAGCTGCTCTCTAGCCAACAATTATACATGCTTGTGAAAAATACTACTTTTACAGTACATTAAGTTTTTTTTCTTTTTTTTTCTTTCTTTTTTTTTTTTTCCATAGCAGCAGCAATAATTTCTTAATATTTCTTACTAAACAAGAGAAATATTTGATCCATAGTAAACCATTGTTGAGCTTAAAGGAACTGAATACAGAATGCATTTCATGGACCAAGCACTACCCTATCCAAGAGGCTCTGAACCTGAATCCATGCTTACACAAGGGTGTGGCTGTACACAGCAATTTGAGGCAATTTGGCATTTCCCTCTGTGCCAATAGTGTACTGCTTGTTTCTAGCAGACAAGTGTCTGTGCTGCAGAAACCACCATAACATCTTGCAGTAACTGACCCCCTTGTTGGCAGCGGCAGCAGAGCACAAGAAGGGAATGAACATGGAGATAATTACCCTGGCTCCACAGAGGTCGGGCCTGGGAAATATTTGTGGGGTAGCATCTGTTGGAGCTGACTGAGCTTTACCTAACATAAAGATTTCATACAGAAGACTTCTACCACTAAAGTTACCTTTCTGGGCCCTTTCAAGAAATCTGAAGTAGCCTATTTATTTTTTAACAGTGCACTGGTCACAGTTATTACAGTACTGGTGCTATACTAGAGGCTACAGGCATTCTTATTAAAAGGTTTAACTACTGCAGAGTCATCTGGGAGGTATCATAACATTCTCACTTGTGAATAATACAGCAAACTTCTGTAAAGAAATGAAGAAAATTCCATTTAACACTTTTTACTGACAGAGCCCCAGAAACCCATGTGCCAGTCACAGCGTGGAGCAGGAGACAGTATTTCCCCTGATATGAAAGTCAGGAAAAAGATGGTGGGAGGAAAATAAGGCACTAGGAAATGGTTTGCTGAAGATCATCCAGAGTGCTTATTGGAGAACTGAGAAGAAAGCATCTGTCTACTGACTACTATTTTAGTCTCATATCCACTAGATTATGGGATTTTCATGCACTTCCTATAATGGTATCATGTTAATGTACTCCTGATTCTTTCTTTATAAATTAATAATCCTAACATATTCCATATGTGTCATGGTTAATGAACACAGAATGACATATTAACAAGTTACAGGTTAGGTCCAAAGTCCACCAATATAAGTGCATCCCAAAAAACTTTGGATGGAGCTTATAATAAACTAAAAGAAACAGGCACTGCAACCCTGCATGTCTTTTAACAGATGAAAGGAAGTAGGATATTTTTTAATTAAGAGCAATAAATTAAGTTTATAATTACTTAGTGGATTTTTTTTTTTAATTGTGAAGTTCCAACATCCTTGCCTTGCCGGGAAAACACCTAGTTCCCCAAGGTATATGGTCCTTGGGAACTCATGAAGATTGGACTCCTCATTTTATAAATTTCTGAGGACCTCATACAAAAACCATGGGAACAGAGCCCATATCACTAAGGGCTTGTAGTTTTTTGAGTCACTTTGGTTTGCCAGATGAATTTGAGAACTTTTGAAGTTACTAATAAGGTAGGTGGGTGAGCAGAAAATGGGCAAGAAATCTGAGAACACTTTTGACTTCACTGAACTGGCATTTTCCAAGGGGAGGAAATTGCTACATACATATATGATCAGTTTGGTTATGATTCCCTATACTAATGCAAAGAACTTTGGATTCCATTTTTATAATATTACATGCCTAGAGGCCAGTGGCTATGTGTATTTGCACTGAGGATAGATCTACACCATTTAAATACGTCGTATTTACAAAGATATTTTAAGGCTTCTTTAGCAAGAACAGGGTTTGAGGGGTGATGACTACAATGCAATCAGTCCCCATGCTGCTCCACATCAGTAGGTGGATCCAGGGAGATATGTTTTTCTGATCATTTGTTAACATGATCTGTACATTACCAATCATTGTAAAAATAGACATTGATGTTAATAACTATATGAAACAAATTAATAAAGAAATCGTATTCTTAGACATGGAAATGGTCCATGTTAGTTTTTGTTTTGATTTATATCAGTAATATCATACCTGATTATTGTAATAAATTATGTTAATGGTAAATGTCTATGATTTATAAAGGCACCTCTAACTAGTTCAGTCTGAAAGAGATAAATATGTCAAGAAATTATACTAATTCCCTTCCCTAAATATGAGAAGATGTAAAGATATGATTTAAAATGTCACACTTGCAATCAGAGCAAAAACCCTACAATCAGGAATCTGCAATAAATATTTATATCATGTTTTTTGAAGACAGAGACAGTGCAAACATATTTCAAGCAGACTAAACATGTCTGGAATAAATTCTAAAAATAATTTCCTCTGAAGATAGGTTAATTGTTATTTTATAGTGCCGGGTTACAGATAGCAAAGTCTTTCCTGTGTGTGAGCTTCTAATGTAGAGTCTTTCGATAAGCAAGTGGTTTACTGTAACCAGACACATATCTGAAAGCTGAGAAGATGTAAGAGTAAAACCCAGATGCTGTAGGTTATATATCTTAGTGCAAGTCAAAGAGACATATCACAGAAAGTGTTTGGGGGAAAGGTGTCATTATGTTACTTCCAGTTTTGGATTACTGCTAGTGGTGAGAAACATCTGAGATGTCGCAGAGCCAAAAGTCACACTCTGCAGCACTGCTGAGAGCAAGGAAGGCAGCGAACACCAGCAGGCTCCCTCTCTGCCTTTGTGGAGACATCATGGGATATGGAGGCATGTATGGAAACCCAGCACCATGCTCCAGTGGTGGGAATTCTTCAGTGCCTCAAGGACTCCTTACTGCTCATGTATGCCACAGGAGATGTGATTGCCGTGTTTGCATAGAGACCATATTACTGATTTAACCAATCATTTAAGATGCTTTATTTCCAATTTTTTGTAAAACAAAAACCAAACCAAACCCAACCCAAAACCAAACCAAACAAACTATCAAATCAAAACAAACCCACAAGAAACCCAAACCAAAAACCAAACAAATTATGGCTGCTAAGACTCCTGCAAATAAGACACATTTTGTCTTCATATTCAAAGCCTTATATCTGGTGCCTGATGAAGTCACAGAAATACATTTCTCTGTGATTTCCTGTTCAAATCTATCATCTCCTGCAGAACTATGATGACACCTGCCATAAGATAGTGCACTTCTCCATCATTCAGTGATTTTTATTCCATCTGGCATGAAAAAAGGGATGGAATCTTTCCCTCACGTTAAAATGTCTAGGCAATCCTTGTTAGCACATGTGCTGATCATTTTTTACAGTAATTGCCTATGACATTTCAGTAGACCTTCCTGAGATAAGGTGGCTTGTCTGCTGCAGAGATTTGGACTCACATCTACCTGCCTTGCTTTTACTCTTCCTTATGGTGCTTGTGTGAGTGAGTCCGATCCCAAGTAGCACTGGAAAAAGTGGAACGTTGTCAGCAAGTTTTCGGTTATTAAATTAACAGCTTCTGTTGCAAGCACATCACAGCTGGGGCTGGAGAAACAGGCTGTGCTGCCAGACTTAAAGCAGGAGAATGAATCCATAGTACAGAAACTCTGACAAATCAAGGGTCTTGCTCTGAAGCTGTTCACGAATTTGGGCAGCAAGAATAAAGTAGTTTGATGCTTCAGACAAGCAGGGTGGTTGTGTTGATGGGGAAGGAGGTTTCAGATGGAGAGTATTTAGCAGCTGAGTCAACAGATATTTCCAGAGGTGCATGGAAAGAGCACACTTTGAGAGATACGTGAGGAAAAGAAACTGAAATCTCACTTTGCCTTCAAAATCTGCCTTCAGAATTAGTAGAAAGCTTGCAATAGGCTTCAGTGAACTCTGTCTAAGGCCTCATAGGCAGCAGAGAATGGTCATGGATACTGATGCAGAACTTTTGCATCTTTTCAGCAGAACTGTGAAGTATGTCCTGTGGTTTGGACCTGACAGATAACACTAAAGTGAATGAGGTAATGGTCTTCAGGTTGGGATGTGGGAGATGCAAAGTAAAAGAAAGCACTTTTTATTACTTTTCATTACTTTGCTTCTTCATTGATCATTGTATCCTTTAAAGGGGAGATTCAGACATAAGGAAAAAAGAGTAAAATTATTCACAATTTGTTCTAAAATCTGTGATGCATTTATAAGAAATCTTTTCACCCCTATTGTTTTTCTAAATCCCTGTGAGCAAAAAATACTGAACCAAATTTCTCAAAATCAGATAAAAGGTCAGAATTGGATCTTTCAGAATTTTTAAACTTACTTTAAGTAGCGATATGATTTGAAAAATATCTTATCTACAACATGAACCACAAATATACATTATTTTTTATTAATTATATAACCATATAAAACAAGCAATGAAACACTGAACTGTTTGTCGTGTGTGGGTTTTTTTATGCAAAAAAGTACTTCGTAAAGATAAATTTAGCAATTATTTTGGAAACCAAATTGAAATATGTTTTCATAGACAACTGTTGCTGATATAATTTTTGCTTATTTATATTGATATGAGATGATAATATAATAACCATTTTTAATATGTTTGAGATTATAATATATCATCAATATTTTTATTATTCCCTTGGGTAACTGCAGTGTATTTTCTTCCACTAGATTAATCAATATAATTTTATTTTTTCATATTAATTTGTGATAAGATCTTCCATTTATAATTCTGTTTTGAAAGGCTTAAAAAAATATTTTTCTTCTCTAATACTTTGTTCAAAGCCAAACAGAATTTTCTTTGTCTTCTTTCTTTATATTTGTAGCTTTTTCCATTGCTGCTTTTAATTTGTAAGGAGCAATATTTGTGTAGAGACATTTTGTTACCAAGGCAGCTGAACTCTGCCAAACATTGTCCTACAAGATCAAGCTAGAACTGTGAGAAAACATTCCAGATTATGCCCTTTTGAGTGACCATTTAGTCCCAAGTAGTGATAAAATAACTTCTTCCTAGCTGGTGTTGCATAACTCAGACTATTTCTCTACTAGTTTTTTTTTTTTCCTAAAAGCAGAATAACAATAACAATATGTTTCCCCTCCACAGTTTATTCTCTTCTCTGGAAATGATAATAAAAAAAATAAAAATGGTGCTATCATAAATTATAAACAATCATGTGAGAATCAATTAGTAAATACAAGACATACCCATGACACAATAAAGGCACTGTTCATCCATCATCTGCTCTTAGCAACCCAATCTATTTACTATAAAAGACAGCAACTGAGAAAATGAATTATTTTATATCGTGCCTGACTGGTTTATAGTAGCAGTAGACTGGATTAACCAATATGGCATAAATCTGCTCTCAGGAAATCAGTGTCCCACTCATCTTGTTATGGTGCCGACACAGTGGTCAGTTGAAAGGATCTGCAGAGACAACCCAAGCTCTTTGAAAAGTCAGTAATTACAAAGGAAGCAATTGCAATAGCTAAAGTTGCATACCTTTGAAATTGCTTAATTAACAGAATTGTCATCACAACTAAATGAAGCATTATTAACTTTGATCTTGTAGTCTTAATACTGAAGCAGTCTTTGTCTTAGGCTTGTGGTGCTTTACACAGAAATGTCCACTCAATGATTATATCAACATTTCTTGTTATACTGGCCATTAGAATTAAAAAAGCAAAAGAAAAAAAAAAATCCATAAGCATTCAAAAATGTAAATTAATATTTTGGCTATATTTGTTCCCACTTCTACACAGTTTTCGAGATCCTTTCAAACAATCATTTGATCACTGCAAAAGTTACTGGAAAGTAGAATATAGAATTGCCTCATTGTGGAGATATTATGTTAAAGTTTTGGAAGTACTAGCATGTCAAGTCAATCAGCAAACAGATTACCTGCCTATCAAATCTGGAAACAAAGCCCAGGAACTTCCCAGGTCCATACTTAAAATATATACTTGCAATCTGTCTGTAGAATTAATCAATTTCAGCAGATTGAACAGACTGACATTTGATAAAATCAAAATTGGCTTTCGAATGTATACAGCCACAAAGATGCATTGGGTCTGTTTGGGATGGAGTTACCTCTCCCCATAGCAGCTCTCATAGTGTTGTGCTTTGTAATTGCAGCTAGAACACTGTTGATAACGCACCAGTGTTTTGGCTACTGCTGAGTAGTGCTCTACAGCATCAGGATTGTCTCTCCAACTTCACTCTGAAGGCCATTAGGCTGGAGATGGGCAAGAGGTTGGGAAGGGACTTAGCCAGGATAAATGACCCAAAGTGATCAAAGGGATATCCCATACCATTTGACATCATGCTCAGCAATAACATCTAAAAGAAAGGAGGAGAGAAAGAGTGGCATTTGTTATTAAGGTGTTTTGTCTTCTGAAGCAACCACTGTTTATTCTGAGGCCCTACTTCCCAGGAAATGGCTGGACATTGCCTGCTGATGGGAAGTAGAGATTAAATCTTTTTGGTTTTGTTTGTTTCTGCATGGCCTTTGCTTTTTTATCTTAAACTGTCATTATTTCAACCAATGAGTTTTTCATCTTATTTTCTCTCCCTGTCCTGCTGAGGAGGGGGACTGAGAGAGTGGCTTGGTGTCATCTGATGGAGAGCCATTAACAAAAGGAAATCACATTTTTACAATGAATTATAAATTACTATTCCAAGCTTTATTCAAGTCATCATAAATGGCATGGGACATCACATGCTTCCTATAATATTTCAAGTCTGAAAGGGGTCTGACTTTCTCTGCAGTCTCCTATTGAAACAAAGAACGTCTGAGGTGTAATTATAACTTGGAGAGAAATAAAGACAATTCAGGTTTATGAAGAGTCATAGACTTTCTTGGCTCTGGAAGGCCAAAGGTCTCAGATCAGTCAGCCAGGAGAAATGGCAGCATCAGGACAGGACACACCTAGTAGTGCTGGTGGCTAGAGCTGCTTCCACTGTAATCTACAGAAATTTTTATTCTATATCACATTTCCACATTTCTAGCCCAAATAAGCATGATGTCTGAAAGTGCAAGTTCCATGTGTTCTCTTCATAAACTGAGAAACTGCTCTATTGCCAAGAGTGAAATATCCCTGAAAATAGCAATCATGGATCTCTTCATGCAACATTACAAAAATGCCTTAAGTAGGATGCCCAGATAAGTTTCAGCTTGGGGTATGTAGAATGAATACAAAGTCCTAGAGACACAGAAGAGCTGCCTCCTTCTTGGAGAAGGGTCTGACTAACATGTACCATGAGACTTTTCATTTCAGACATTCTGAAACAGTGCAGTCATGAAGTCTGAGAAGCCCTACAGTTTGATATTCTTCCCATGTGGTGTGTAGACAAGCACCTTATGATGTGCCTTAAATAAATTTTGGCCACTAAGTTCTAAGCGGATTTATGAATGGATTCATGAGTTGAGATTGTAAGACTTCTTTGAGAAACAAATAAACTGAGATATTAGATCCACAGGCAAAGTTAAAAATATCTATAAAAAAAAAAAAAATTTTGAGACAATTCTCTGAGTAAGCGAAGACTGAAAATATGTTTAAGCTATGGATGACCTTTCTCAGGTCTTGTTAGTAAAAGCATCCACCAAAAGGGATAGTCCCACCCATTGCTCATCTCTTGCAGTTTCTCATTCCAACCCCTGGAATCCAACCCATTTTCACTGTGCTGGGATTTTTTGAACTGACACAAGTTCCCAGCTATTTTTAAGTGCAGAAAGGCAAATGTTTGCCACAGCCTAAGTAATACATGGTGTTATGAAGCTGAGCAAACTGGTGGTAAGAAAAGGGTGGAATAGCCCTTTTCAGTCACAGAACTGTATCTTGTGATCTTAAACAGATCATGGTGTTCAGCTCCCGGCTGGGTCTTAACCATGACAGGAACAGAAAATCGTATGCTCTCTGATATAAACTTCTTGTAATCTAGAATTTGAGGATGTGAAGATGCATATTTATGTTTAGAATTAAAGATACAAATTTTGACATACAAGCCTCATATAAACATGGTCTTTGAATAAATATAATGCCTTGGCTATGCACATAATTGCAAATTAATCTTTACACATTTCTAAGTATTTTTATTAAGTGGATTATTTAAATATGGCATGTGAATACCAAATAATAAAAGTGAGGTGTCAGCGAGTTATATTTTAGATAATAAACTAGTAACCACACTAATGACCTGGCTTATGGTCTTCTTGGTCTTGCTCTGCAGATAAAGGCAAGTTGCCCCTGCATGAGGCTCTTCTTCTCTTGCTATTTTTGGGATGTCTTGCTTGTAGACTCCTCAGTACAAATGCTATTTTACCACTGTGTGTACATAACAGTTGGCAAAATGTAGTCTGGCCTTTAGCTGGGGAATCTAGACATGAATAAATAATATTAATACTATACAGTTGCCTGTCTAAGTTGTTTTCCACAGGTTGACTAATAACAGCTCCTGCAGCTTTTTTGTGGAACAGGCTGGGCATGCAAGTGGGATTTGTAGATACCTGGCACAGGTGGCTGCAGCTGTCTAGTAGCACCCTATCATCCTCATATCATGTATGTGTCATTCTTTGTGACTCAGTAATAGGACATGCACAGGAATCACTCAGGATCCTCCTGAAGAATCTGTCCTATTATATGCTGGTTTTCTAAATCATTAGGTAGTGAGCAGTATACACCTACGGGTGAGAGAGACAAGTTTGCTGGGAAGATTACAGTTTCAAAATGAACAAGCTAGCTGCAGGAAAACCTTCAGAGAACTGGGTTGAAAAATGAAAGCAGTAAGCCAATGGGAAGGAGAATGAAAGGTTAGTACAGTTGTAAATTTTTTTTTTTTTTTTCTTTTAGCAGGAGCTCAGCTATTGTGCACAAATAATGCACAAATCAGATACTGTCTTTAAATAAGGCATCATTATGAAAACAAAAATAATGACAATGGTGTAAACATTCATAAATGTGTAGTGGTTTCTATTTCTTCAGAGAAAACTCACATTTTCTGTAAAAATGTGTGCTTTATGTGCTTTCAAAACTTTTCACTGTGGAAAGCTTAATTAATTATTTCCAGGGAAGTATATAATTGCCTTTTCTCTTTTATTACAAAGGCTGTAATTTATTTTATAGGAACTTTGTTGCCAAAAGTTCTTCCCACATCAGAACTGGAAGGCAAGTTACCAGGCATAAAAATCAGTGGTAGAAAAACAGTTGGTGTTCCCTGCCATTGAACTGGCTGCTTTCCACAGCAGAGAGTATCAGGCTTTCTGTAGAATGCTCCTAAGGGCTCGATACACTCATCTGTTACTGGGAGTGGCATGTAAATGCCAGTGATTCAGTTCCTAAAATGCCCACACAGCAATGGGTTGGTCTTCCCATGTTTCCTTTCTGGATATTAATTCTATGTATTGTCTTTCTTTAATTTTACTCTATAAAACCTTAATAATATATACTCCACTCAGTATTCTCAAACTGCTATGATGTCTCTATTATACTACTACTGAGTCAGACTAGACTTTAAAAAACTTTCTTAGTAAATTATCACTTAAAACATGTTGCTTTTTTTTCCTGAACATTCTCTGCTTTGACAAAATCTTGCCAGTAATGTGGATATAGGAACTGACTAAGCTGTCTGAATGTCTTCTTTTGTTGTAGCTGCACAGGAGAGGAATTCAACGCTTTCTCTGCCACTGTGGTATGTACCTTGTGGTATATACCTATGGTATATTCCTTGAGATGTACATGCATAGGTAATCTTAGAATTAGTGTTTAAGAGTTTCAGCTGCTTTAAAACTTAAATAACCAGGGAATCCTTTCACAGTAAAGCAACGTGAACAAGCAACAATCTTCTCGGTTCTTCGTGATCAGAGAAGGGGGTAAAAAAAAGCCATGCAATGCCTTTTAAGAAGTCATTTTTACCATAAGTTACTCTTTCAATCAAATGGTTTATGACCTTTGCCTATGTTGCTAATGATAAGTTGTGTTCCAATGGCATCCACAATGTACTCGTGATTTTGAAATGCAGAAGTAGAAATAGGAGCTGTCTGGGTCAGTGATTGGGTAATAAAGGATGGAGTAATTAATCTCATGATTCAGATACAATTTGGTGAAGTGCTGGCTCAGCCTGACCATTTTATTTAGGAGTAGTAGCAAGAGCTGAAGATACTGTGCACTCTGACTTGCAAAGCAGAGATACCAGCTAGCTATATGACACTGAACCTCTTCTGATTATGTAAGTGGGCAACCAGTTGCTTGATGGCTCCTATGGAGGCTTTTCCAATTGTCCACTGTCATTGCAGATGTGTCTCCTATTTCCTTTTCACTGATGTCAAAAAGGATATGGCAAAGCTCAGAAAAGCCACAGAATAAAAACATCCTCCACCCACAATATAAAGAATAACCATTACCGCTCAAAAAATTGAGGAAACTCAAGTAAGTGCTTAGGATCTTTTATATATTGTAAGCAGAAAATGTACTTGCCTTCTTCAATTGGCAAATTGAGATCCCTTGGCAATGTAGTTGCATTTATATCATTTTATGGTGACGGCTGCTGAACAGAGCAATTTTTTCCTGCCAGCTTCCTTAATACAAGATAATGCAGATTTCTTTGATATACTGCAGTTCAGCAGTAGAACTATTTTCTCACTTCTGAACTCTTATATAAAACTGTCCCAGGTTCATGAAGGATCCCTGGTTCACAAAGGACAGCTCTCACACACACAACTAATAAGCAAACCCCAATATTATTCAAGGAAACCCAACTAATTACCTAACATCCCCATATGCATACAGACCCCAAGGTGGTAGATAAACCGCTGAGCAGGAGGATGGCATGTAGCACAGTGCTGGGGAGAGGAGTTGGTAGCTCCCAATGCCTTCTGCAGGGCATCCCCTGGATCAAGATGTACATCAGGTTGACCTTCTGAAAATTAATTACTCTCCTTTCCCCACCGCAGAGGACTACTTATAGCTCTCCTGGTGGGGGCATGAAGACTGCTCCGGCATCAGTACATGCATGGCCAGCACATGCACAGAGGCTGAACAGTATTTTTCCACCCACAG
>JANIJG010002091.1:80675-127821 GCA_024611175.1 Megaceryle torquata | reverse complement strand
TAAAAAAAAGTAAGAGCATTGGTAATTGATAAAAAAAAAAAAAACTAAACACTCTTTTCAAAAAAAAAAAAAAAAAAAAAAAAAAGCACCCCCCCCCCCTTTGAAATTCCTGTATACAAAAGTGCCATAATTTGAAGTACTATTTTCTCACTGCATCCAGAATGAAAATGAGCAATGAGAATAATGTTTGATAGGTGCCTCGCATATTTCCGTGCACGCTGAAATGTTTACCACAAAGCAATGACATTTGAAAAGGCAGAGCAGAGAGAGTACTCAATACTTTTTACGTGATTCACAGGTTATTTCCTGCTAAAGTAAAGAATTCATTGATCAGCACTTGATTATTGTGTTCCAAGTAGGCTACAGAGACTTAAAGTACCATAATCATGGTCAGAAATCTGAAAGAATTGATTTAAACAAGATTAAAAGCTAAAGTAAACCTAATAAAATAGGGCTAGAACAAGCAGGCTGATGAGGTGTGGATTTAGATTAGGTATGAGCAAGAAATTCCTCACTGTGAGGGTGTTGAGACACTGGATCAGGTTTCCTGGAGAAGTTGTGGATGTCCCCTCCCTGGAAGTGTTCAAGGCCAGGCTGGATGGGGCTTTGAGCATCCTGATCTAGTGGCAGGTGTCCCTGCCCATGGCAGGGAGGTTGGAACTACATGATCTTTAAGGTCCCTGCCGACCCAAACCATTCTATCATGAATGAATAGGCAGGGGAGACTTTAGCACAATATTAAAATATATTGTGAAGTAATGTCCTCAGGGGGCGAAGTTGTGCAAGCTGCTGTATAGAACTAGATCATAGAAAAATCTACAAGTAAACAAGAACAGAAAGTAAATGTCTAATGAGTAGCTATGATACAGCTGATTTTTCATTTTAGACTTTTTATTATTACCAGATATGCCATTGTCTTCAATATCTTAAAACCTGAATTTTTATATTGCTGCGATACTATTTAATAGTATGCCAGTACTGTGATAGTACAGAAATTCATCAAATGAATATTCAAAAATGAACACTAGGGTGCACATTTCAATTCTGTGCTGTTTGAAAACAGAAGATAAGTAAATTAAAATCAATACTTTTGCATAATTCAGACATGCAAAACACAGTGGTAAATATGTAGCTCAGATGGTGTTTGTCATCCAGAAAACTGTAATTCTCCATTATGTATCCTCTCTTCATGTTTTTTAATTTGCAGGAGAGCTGTGGTTCTTGTCACAGCCATACAAGGAGAACTTGTGCAAGAGACTTGGGAATGTGTTGCTAAGAGGCATTGTGAGCTATAGAATGAGGAATGCTCTAGTGTGTTCAGTACAAAGGAGCAAGTGTGGGGGTCAAACCAGGGGATACTGCCGTATTCCTTTGAGCTAACCCAAGCTTTATTTACTCACAATAAATTTGTTGGAAAAAACATCAAGCTACCTGATACAAAAGATGAACAGAAGCTTGTATGTGGCTACAAGTTGCTTTTTTATTATGACCCAAAGAATTGTAGATAGTAATTATTTTTTCCTTTTCATTTTACAGAAGAACTCTTAATTTGTATGAATACAGGTCTTGAAACTTTGCATTGATAAATTCATTTGGGAAAATTTTGCTGTTAAGAGTCATAACTTTTTTAGAAGTACATTTCTTGAAAAAATAAACATAAGCTTCAAGCTCATTAATTATTTTTTTTCTTACAAATTAAGTTGGACAAAGAATGTAGTGGCTTTCTAAGCCTTTGGTAAGACAAATCCAGTGTACTGCTTGCTTGTATTTTTGATCAGAAGCAAATGCTTACCAATCTGCTGTTAATTTTAAGTGGATGTTCAGAACTCTCCGATAAGCCATGATACTGCTATATTCGGTGAGTTGTGAGTAACTTGCATATCCAGAGAAATACTATCCAAGCTTCTGCATGCTTATAGAACTGGAGCTTTGCTTAGATTTACTCTTTGCTAATTGCAATCCTTGTCATTTTTTTTAACATATCAGAAGAAAATCCTCCTGTCTTGTTTTCTGAAGCTACTTCTCTTTTCTTGTTTCATTACATTAAACAAAAAAATCTTTCAAGCTTGTATTAGCACTATGGCTTGTATCTTGTAGAACCCTTCATAAATGCAAGAAAGCCAAACCTTGTACTCACTGTATCAAACTGCTTGAATATTTTTAGGCCTGCACCTTTATGTATCATTTATGAACACTTTTGAAAAATAGTCCCACAGACACTGCACACTGTACCACTTGCATGAATAGTGAATTCTGCTTTAGGGAAGAATGGTTCTAATTTGGATGTGAAGATATTTAAAATATCCAGCAGCAAAAATGAAATTTATTGGTTGTATAATTGTATTTTTTGCTGTAAGCATTTATCAAATACAGAGTAAGGAATGAAACTATAGCACTAAGAAAAATTTAGAATATTTGTTTGTTTGTTTGTTTGTTTGAAATTCTAATGATGCAAGGGCTGTCTGATAATGTGTGCCATCATCAAAACTTAAGACTGGCTTTACATGCTTAAAATGGAAGCTTGACTAGTCAATTTGTCAGAACTATTGTAAACTGTCATGACTGTCATGCTATAAAAATTAGAGGGAAGGGAGAGAGAGAAATGTTCCCATATTTGTGTGGCATTTAAGGTAGCAGACTTTTTTTCTGCAACTGTGTCAAGTTAGTGCTAAAAATGGCAAGCTGCTTAGAATAAAGTATTTCTTAAGTTTGTTCATTTGTTTGCTCTAAGATTGCTAGCAGTTTTTTTTTTTAAAGTAGCTTTTTTTTTGGATGGAGATACCATACCATGTGGAATAAGGGAGCCTTATTTTGTATACTCTTGCTGTTTGTGGATCAGTAAGATATTTCATTAATTTCAAAGGTTTCAGACCAAATATTCTGACAGCCTGCTTACAGAAAACAGTGATTATCCTAGTGCAAATTTATGCAATGGAACTGCTCGTAGTTAAGCATGCCAGTAGATATAAAGTTCTCTAAAATGGAAAGGTGAGAGAATAAATCTGATCTAATTAATTGTGTGACATTCTCTCCTCCCAGATACAGTACAGCAGTATGCTTGCATGCACTGTTTACACAGGAGGTAGAATGAGCAATAATCCAAATAAATAATAATTTGGAGGAACTTATTTAGGACAAGGTAGACAATCTTGACCAGTGAGTGCCATTCTATGACTTACTAAAATACATTAACAGGCTGATTCTGATGTTCTTTCTTGTAGCTAGGGCGACATGAAGTATCTAAACAACAGTAGAAATTTTGTTGCGTTTTTGAAAGACGTATGTTTTACTTAAACTTCAATTGGGAAGAAATTTCAGGTTCCTAACAGAGTTGAGAGAGAGCCATATTTAAAAAAAAAAATCAAAAAATCATTAGTTTAATGGGTAGAGCACTCTGCCAAGTTTAGACCAGCAACTTAGTTTTCTAATAACAAGTAATCCAGCCAGCCTTTGGCAGAATTTGAAATCTTGTTTGTTTTTATACAGTAGAAGTTTCGTTATATTTGGAAACATTGTAAAGGTTGGTCTTTGTGTGTAATTTAGAAAAAGAAAAAAAAATATAAAAGGACAATTTCCTGAATATGTTGCAAAATTTAAGTCATCCATTATTGAATATTTTTTTAAACTTCTCACAGTATCAGAGGTCAGAAGTGTAGGATGTTGAATTACAGGTTGCACTATCTAAGGTATGAATGAAGGCTGCTGTTTCGGCTTTAACCTCAGAGGTATTTGTCTCCAATATAAAACTAAATTCTTCATCAGAGCTCTCATTTCTTCTTCAGAGTGGTTGTTTTAGCTTAGAGGATTTCATCTGTGCCTCCTCCTATGGACACATGCTGTATTGATATTAGCTGCTTATATAGTCCTGGAGAAAACAGGGTCTTCAGGAAGGGGCAGATCATTAACCTGTTGGTCTGTAGGGATCAAAAACTCTACTCTTAATTTACTTTTTACTCTGTTGGGTCCAGGCTTATGAAAATGCATGAGTCCTCTCCCTTTCACCCAAAGGAGGGTTGTCTGCCCCTGTCCCTAGGGAGAATCACAAATTTCTTTCATTCTGAGTATTTGTGCATGGAGTTATGCAGCCATCTTTGCTTCCCCCCCAGCCTTTCTCTTGAATGATATTGCTCAAAAAACAGTGTGGTCTATGAATTTTTATACTTTTGTCTGATCTAGTAAGCTGGTTGCAGTGACATTTAAAAATCACTAAGTATGTTATAAATTAGTGACTTGAAAAGTGCAACACTAGAAAATGTCATAAAGTATCAAGAAAAATGTAAATATTTAAGGTGAGTAGCTTAAACTTAATGAAAGATTTAAGCTTAACCTATGGGGAAATCAGTAACTTCACACTTAAATATCATTTTATTGTTTATTCAGGAAAAAAGTGAACAATGGATAGTATTGGTACTTATGAACAATGATATCAGGCTCTATTTGGGTGAAACTTTAAATATACTTTTTTGTTAAGTGAATTTTGTTTCAATATTGTGCATTTTTGCTGCATTCTAAGAGCTATCATCATTAACTGTTTAATAAAAAAAATAAATCTGAAAACCAGTGATACATTTAAGAAAATGTGGAAAAGTTTAGAAAGCAGAGTCTACTTGACATGGCTTATACAATTTCCCATACAGTAATGTTGTCTGTTGTCTCCTTATACACTCTGAAAATGTAAAATGAGCATTGACGTGAAAGAACTCATAGCTACAGATTAAAAAGAAAGTTGTGGATTACTTGCTTTCCTTTCTGTTTATCCTGCAGAAAAATGACTAATTAAGAGACTGGTAGAGCTTTACAACTTTGTTTTTTTTAAAAAAGAGAGAGCTATTTGCTTTAGTCTAAGGTTGGTTCCACTGAATTAGACCCAAGGCCTATCTGGAGACACAAGGTAAGGCACCTGAACATGCTGTGATATGCTCCTTTCCCAAATACTTTCTTGACCTGCAGCAATTTATGTCCCAGGAACTTCCCGAGTCAGATGTGGAATACTTGTATTTATAAATAGTTCACTCATATTCCTCCTTGCGTTCATGGAAACTTGTGACATCTGCACCATCTGATGGCGTGGAGTCCCAAAACCTAGCTTCAGCTTACAAAGATTGGCCAATTTATATTTGGTTTTTATTTGTATTTATTTACTTATTTGTTTGGTTTTAGTGCATTCTTTGCCTGCTTTATTTGATGGCTCTAGGTCTTCTTGAGGTCTAGTCCCTATCTGCCCTTTTTAAGCCTGTCAGGTTTTTCAGATGTCTGTCATGTTCCCTTGGTTCCCTTCCCTTGGCTTAAGTTACTGAATTGTTTCTCATACAGGAGCCTTTTCCAATGCTGTTTTCCATGCCTTTTCTAGTGCTGTTATATTTTTTGAGATTGGGCTTGGAAAACCAAGATTGTACACAGTATTAAAACTAATACTACTTGATAGAAGTGTAATCAAGTTCTCTGTGTTGTTCACTATTGGTTTTTTTAATAATTCATAAGAGTTTGAGCATAGTAGGGCACTGAGATTCTGATTCTGAATGGTGCTGGCCAGCTCTGAACTTTTGCATGGGAAGTAAGAATTGCATCGTTTTGAATCTTTAGGATTGAGTTTCATCTGACATTTTAAAATCTACTTTCTCAATCTTGTGAAGTTCTTGTGTCATTCTCCACAGCCTACCTTCCTCTGCACTACTAAGAAAAAAAACTTTGTTACTTTTATTTTTCTCTTCTTTTTTTCCTCTTCTGTTTTAACTGAGTGAAGAGGTAAAAGAGTTAGAACCCCAGAGAACTGTACTGGTCATTTCTTTTAATGTGAAAATGTGCAATTTACTCTCTTTCTTCCTACTTTCAGGCAACTATTTATTCATACAAACCCTCTTCTTGCTGCTCTGAAGTCGTGGGTGGGAAAGGGAGTGGGACGTCGGTGAGAGCTTTTGGAAACACATGTAAAATATATGAACTAGATCCTGCTTATGTGCATGATTGTTTCTTTCAAGAACCAAATACGCATATCCATTAAATTTCTTATAGTTTCCACTAGTTTGTTCATCAAAGACATTGAGCTGGTATTGCACTGTCCTCCTCAGTCTTCCTTTCACTGCTGCCAGTATTCCCGTGGTCATTAGGCTTTCTGAAGCTTTAAAGGCATTCCAATTTCTTCTGTCTTACTTCTCAATCAACTGGTGTTCGTGTAGAGGTCTGTGTGCTACCGTTTGTTTTTCTAAATTTCTAAACATCTTCAGATATAATTTGTTCTGTTTTGACTCTTCTTAGCCTCTGCTTTAGCTTTTATTAAAAGATATTTTTTGAAACCATGATGTTCTTTGGCTATTTTTTTTGTTTGGTTGGGTTTTTTTGTTTGTTTGTTTTGTTTTGGGGGTTTTTTGTTGGTTGGTTTCACAGTGCTTCTCTTTTGAAAACCTGGCATCTGACCTTGATTTCTGTAGGCTGCAATTTCTCTATATGTTGAATTGGTTCTGTTCTTCTTGAATAGACACTCTTTTGTTCCAGAAGCAGTGCTAGTTTCCAAAGATCCTTCCTTCTTACTCTGCAGTGTTACAAATTTTGGGGACATCATTTAGCCTTGAATCAGATTATCCTGCTGTTTTGCAAATTCACATGTTTATTTTTGAAATTGTGACTGGTTGTACTGTGCAGTTGTGCCAAGGAATTAATTTAATATATTGGGTTTTTTTGAATCTAATTGCAAATATCCTTTATAGTTTGCAGGCTACAAAAATCAGTATGTTTGCACAGAGCTCAAGAACTTTTACTGGTTGCAGTTGAAGAATGTTATTTAAAATGTTTTCTTTGAGATGCATACTCTGCTGGTAGAATTTTTATGCTGAGCAGTTGCATAAGCCTCCTGGAGTTTGTAATACATGGGCTGTGTAACTTACCAGTGAGCACTAGAACCAGAGAAAAATGTAGGTATTTGTGGTAAAGGCATATTCTTTGGAAATAGCTCTTGTGTTCTTGATAAAAGGCAGACTTTGCAGTGGCTTGCAATATTACTGATCTTAATAATATCTGAATAAAACTAATAGGTGTTGAGTTCTTACAGGGTCTTTATCTGCTGTTTTGTATTCTCACTTTCTGAAAATTGTTATTACTCAATCTATGCTCGTGGCAAATTTCATAAGTAGTACATTGCAGCCTTAGAAAAGATAATAGTTACCGTGTGTACTCTACTAAAGCAGAGAAATTAAAAAAGCAGAAATAGAAATTAGTGATGTTATTAGAACTACCATGAAGAGTCTTTGGAAGCTTTATGTTTTCTAGAACTCAGTATCTCAGTGTTATATGCTACCTCATTATGGGAAAACTATCGTATCTGGATGATTATCTGTTCAGGATTGTAAAATTATTCATATAAAACCTTTGCAGAACATATATTTTATAGTGTTGGAAGAATATTTATTATGAATCTGTACATATGTAAGTCTCTTTTTGTAGGAGTTAAAAAAGGAAAACCATTAGGTATCCTATAAAAGGAAATCTTCATTAGTATTCATCCAAATAAATTTTTATATGAAACAAGCATAAATTGTAGATAGACAATTAATATACAATATAAATATATATATATATATATTATATATATATAAATCACACCATGTGGTAACACTGTGTAAGTTGAGATAACTTTTCATTCTGATGGTGTTTCTGGTTCTTTCAGTTTCCATGCTGTCCTAAAAATCTTATAGTAAAAGCAAGCCATGGCATGGATGCATGGGATTTCTTCCTCATGCTTTTTCCTCCAGTTTGAGAAGGATTTGCTCACACCTAATTCACCCCAGCAGGCTGGGAAGCTTTAGTTTTCTCTTTCTGCTCCTAAGTTATCTCAAAATTAATAACTTAGTAGTTGCCTACCTTTTCTTTGATATATAGACTTCTGTGTTCTCTTGGACCTTCTGTGTGAAGTCTTGCATTAGTAAAAAGGAAAGAATATGTTGCTTGTCTTCCCCCTGACTCCTCAAGAGAGTTGGACAGTCTTACACGAACCGTTGATATTGGATAAGATTTCAAGCATCATTCATGACTAAAATCTGCAATTCAGATTGTTTTTTTTCCCCTGCAGAAAATTGTGAGGTTGGAGGTTCTGGTTCTTTTTTTCACCTTAAAAATAACATCTGGTTTTTTTCCTGAATTAGTGCAGCCCATTAAAAAGACTGATAACTGGCAGGTTGCTTGTTTTGATATTACACCCTTCATAATTAGTGCTGAACTGGGGATCAGTATAGAGAGAAAGGGATCTCCTGCAAATTATACTTGTAAAATTGCATGAAATCTATTCTAAAGATGGACGTTTTTTGGAGAGAATCTTCTCACTTTACTATCTCAGGAAGAACTTTGACTAGTGTAATAGATAGAGTGTGCTTTTTGAGATATTTTAGGTCTCACTGTTAATTTGCCAAATGTAGCCAAGTTGTATTTTTCTGTTTTGTTTTATTTGGTTCAGCTACATGCTGCTATCATAAATTTATTGCATATAGTTTAGCTTACTAAACAGACTTGTGGATGGTGGCTTGAATTCTCAAAATAAAATAGGAGATGAAAAAAGGTGGGTAAACCTCAAATAAGTTTATGAAAATCATTGGTGCTTATTAGGAGAAGGTAAATTCTGATTTAAAAAGTGGTCCTTGCAGTGCTTCTTTACAGGCAGGGCAGTCTTAGAAGAATCCTGTTACATTGTTTGATTGTTCCCCCTCTCCAGCTTGAAAATCTCTTAAGACTACAGGATATTTTTCCTCCGTCTTCAGTAATGTTTTATGTCTTTTGTTTTTATCAAATTAGAGTTAAAATTAGCAAAATCATTCTACTGATAAGTCAGTTTTCTTACTGACAACCATTTTCCTTCAGTTTTTTTTCAACCTTTTAACTCATGTAATTTCATTGATTGGAAAATATTTATTACAGTTTACAGGTAGGATTTGTTTGATTCTGCTATTCAATGAATATTTCTATGAAGAGATAATTGGGCTAATGAGACTATGGAACATGCATTCAATTTAAATCAATTGATTTAACTTTAAAATATATTTAAGTCGTAGGAAAGTGTGGTGGTTTAGATCTGCTGTTCTTTCACAATAAAGTCACATTTCAGACAGTAACAGATATTAAGGCTTATTATGAATGTTACCAAAGACGGGATGTGAGGTTTACTTGAATGTGTTATTATTAGCTACTCTGTATTTGAAGGCCAAGTGGTATTTGTAAATTCACATAAAGAAAAGTATTTTTTTTATGTTGGAAGGAACTTAGAGTCATTGCAAGATGTTTGAACAGTTTTCTTGACATAAAAGGAAGTTATTTTCAGGGTAAAGGAATTTGTGAAATGATAATTGGTTAGACCAACATTCTCATTAGCCTAATTTGCATTAAATGTGCTACTGTGAATTGTAGTTATTACTTCTCCATTTGAAATGTGTGCTTTGTTAACTTATTTAAAGAGCCTAGTTAAAGTACAGTTTGTCATACCCTTTAATTCAGCAATACAATATCAAACTGAGGATATTATTACCAGCTCTGAGTGTGAAGAATCATAAATCAGTGCTTGATCCCAGTGGATTTTCCTGATGAAGTAGGTTTGTTTAGCTGCTTTACATCTGGTCATTGTCAGATCCTGAAAGCATTTGACTAGTCCTTTAGTTTCATTTAACTTCTTTATAAGAGCAGAGGAAATGCTTTATTTCTCTATGAAACAGCATGAGAAATAACTGAAGGAGTCTTGGCAATACTGAAAAAAAAAAATGCCTTTGTTCTAACAGTATGTAGACATTGAGGATTGCTTGGTTTAATTATTTTTCAATAAAACTTCTTTACATATGTAACTAAATGGAGCTTTTACAAACTCTTAAAACATAAATTAATTTGCACATTTTGGTACTAATTTTAAAATCATGAGACTGAAGAATGAACTTAGATGTCTTTAATTTTCAGCATTAGTTATTACTTATCAGCAGTATTCTAGATATTTTGAAGCAGAGAGATATATTTAGTGTTGGACTGTGTGCAATGAAGGCAGCAGCTTTGTCAGCAGTGAATCAACTGGAGCGCTCAAGTTAGGTGTTTGCACCTGCAGAGAGATACATAAAGACAGGATCTTACTTTTCCATGCTGCTGAGCATAGCTAGCCATCATGCAACCTTGTGTTTGTGAATTATGTGAACTAAACATGTATAAAATTAGGCAGTTTCTTAGATATAGAAATGTTAATTTTGTTGAGATTTAATTTTAGTGCTTAATTTTTATTATTTGCACTTGTACTGTTTGACACTGGTTGATTTCAAAATAGTAGTGTCTGGAGGCATTGAATGTAAACCAAAGCTCAGCTGACCAGGCAAGGTTGTATGTCATCCCGCTAATGCTGAATGGTGTTGGATAAACCTAATGAAAACAAGGAGACACAGATTCAAGCTGGACATAGTAATGGTCATAAATATCTATATAGATACTCAGCTGGGAAAGTCACTTTCTTGCTGGAATGGTTCTGAAGATGACAGCAATGGACGTGCCATGTACACAGTGTGATTAGTATATGAGTACTTTGCATACCTAGTGTGCACACATGAAATGCAATGAATTAGAAATGCAATTTATATCTAAAAAAAATCCCAAACAACATATCCAATAAATTTTACATGCCAGCTAGGAGATGGTTAGGTCTCCTTTATTGTTTGGCAAGGGAAGATGCCAATTACTGTGCCATTTTGCTGCTTATTCATTCTGTTTGCAAAACAGAAGCTGGCTGATGGTTGCACTATTGAGTAAAAATGCTGAAAGGATGAACTTCCCTATGTTTTGGGACAGACACACAATAGAAAAGAAACCACTTTGGGGGATGGTACATGATATGTTTGAATTTTGCATGCAAGATTAAGGACATGATTCAGGAATTGCCAAAGGTATGAACAGCAGTTAGGATATTGAAAGCCAAATGGAAATGAGATGCTCACTTGATGGTAATGCCACTGAAAACTTCCTTCACCACATTCATTCTTTATTAGAGGTTGGGAAAGAATGAGCTGTTGCTTCTCAACTAACTGCTGGACAAATTCATAGTGACTTCTGGGCGATGTGCAATTCTCAGGATCAAATTTTGTCTCCTGCACACAATAATTCAAAAGGACTTATTTTCTCAGTAGAGCTCCTGAAACACCTTTTTGTTCTCAAAATACATGGACTAAGGCGGCATATGTCCTACACTCTGCATCAGCAACGTCTTTGCTTTCTGAGACTGTAGACCTTTGGCCATCATCTTGCAACCCTACTCTTTCCTCTATTACAGACCTTATTTTTTTTTTTGAGTTCTTGGAATTCTTGTTTTTATAGTGAATAAATTTATAGGACTGTCTCTTACAACCCAGCATGGCACTGCAGTAGAAATATCACACCTAAACCAAGGTAATAACCCAAGCCCCATTATAGTAAGAGGAAGTTTCTACTGTCTTGGAGGAGTGTGGTAGGAGGTTAGAAGATCCTATAACTGAGGTTATGTATGTGGCTTAATTATCCCTATTCAAGGTTGCTTTTAATTCAGTGCCTTATGCAAATGAGTTGGAGTTTGGGGTTCAGTGCCTTTTTTTGATGACACGCTGGAGTAAGGACTAGTTCAAGGAAGAGAGGGTCTGGAGGATTTAGCTACCAGACGACAAGAACCCCTTACTTGGCCTTTACAAACCCATTTTTTTTTTCCCTTTATAATCCATTTTATGAGAGGTTTGCATGTTGATAAGAGGAGGTCTATCTACAGCACATCCAAAGCTGTTCATAAAAAATGCACTCTCTGAATACGTATTCCTAGTATGTTTTCCAAATCCGGTTTTTCAGTGAAATTCTTCCTTGTTGACATGGCACCTAGCACCTCCTCATTCAGTTTTGAATTTGTTATGCCTTTTTCAGTCCTGTTTTGCAAATAAGAGATTAAAAGACCTTTCTATAAAACTTTGGCTTAAAGAATTTTACTACTGTGAATGCAAGCAGCATTAAAAGTAAATGCAATTTTTTTGAATATGTGAAGTTTATTAATCAAGTTTTCTTCTGTAGGGTTGGAAACATTGGAGAGGGCTTGTTATTTAAAAAAAAAAACAAAAAATGTTTTTTATTTCTTTTCTGCAGGAGACTCCATTACACAGTTCCGATTTGCTGATGAGAAGGAATGGGATAGAGAAAGCATATGCCATAAGCAGGTAATAGAATTATCAGTCAGATGAATTTGTGTGTATAACTGCCTGTCACAGAACACCTGGACAGCTGGGTTTTCAGCAACAAATTGTTTAATACAATAATAGCAATCTTTATTCTGTGCACTTCTATTAATTTGTCTCTGATGCTGGAGGCTCTTGGATATTTTATTATTTTTTTCTCCTGTTGAAGAATAATCAAAACAGCAGGCTAGGTTTTTAAGTAACATTGAAAGAAAATAAGCAAATCCATCCTGTGAAAGGAAAATAAGGGACTCTCACTTTGCTTTACTGACATATCAAGTCATCCTTCCTTTTTCAGCTTTTTTCATAAGAAATTAGCTTAGTAAGGTGACTATTAACAAAACCTCTATGAGTATATTCATATATTTGCCTATGAAGCTTGTTCTGGTTCTTTCCTGTTAACAGTTCATATCCTCTGGTGTTAACTTCACCTCCAAAATTACTATAGGACTGGCAAGATTTTAGACTATTTGTATGTGGATTCTTTATATAGGAATAAAAAGGAGCAAAGCAGTACAAATCTGCTGTTTTCTATATCAGGATACTAGAAAGTGTCTTCATCTCTGCAGCTCTCTCCCTCATGTAAATCACCTAAATTATTGAAACATAATTTATTGCAAGTTTATTGCTTTTGTCTTCTAAGCTTTTCTTAAAATTGCTGTGAAACTGTGCGTGGGTGTTTCTTGAAACATACGTCTGTATTCAAATTTTGCTATTTATTTCCTAAAATATCAATAATAATTATTCCCTGAAAAGTGATATTTAACAGCACATTAAATTTTCAAAGTCAAATTAAAATGAGGAAATAAAATCAAGTGCAGCATTTCTTTAAACCATCATACATTTGTTCAGTGGGATAAAGTCCTTCAATAGCTGTATTTCTTTCCCTATCAGTTCCTCCTGCTCCAAGTGTGTAGGGTGTCAGTATCCAGAATATTAATTTCTTTAAAATTTCCTCATAGGTTTGTCATTATAGCATTTAAACACATTAATCAATTTCTTGAATGGCTAAAGCCATAGTGAGCAATGTGAACTTGCTCATTGCCAGTGGATTTGAGAAATATTTTTCTGGCTGCCAGTGATGAGACTGGACAGTTCTGGAGTTGGTCCCATGCTCTCACTGTGAATTGTGCTGTGGTGGGCATGTTCTTCTGCCTCTATCCCTACCTAATGCTAGTCACTCATCCTACCCCATCCAAATTGATTGTTTCAAACTGTTTCCTGTCTTTCACTGTTCTTGTGTCAGTTTGAAATAGTTTACTGCACTAGTCATCATTAACCCTTCCTTTGATTTCCTATTTCAGTCCAGAATCCTAGCTCAGATAGTTTCCCAGCATTACCTAATTTTTCACATTGTCTCTGTTTTTCAGCCTGTTACCTCCTTTTTGTTTCTGGCCCACCTTTCTTGTCCCTGAAAGCTGGATTCAGGTCTGATTTTCATCCTAGACCACCTTGCCAAATTCCTTGCTTTTGCCTCTTAGCTCACCCATTTCTAGTTCTTTGCCTGTATATATTATGTGCAAGTTTAGAGAATTGTACACTGAAGTGATTATGATGGAACAAAAACAAAGCAGAAAAGGTACAGAAATAGCTTCAGGTATTTCCCATTCTCTATTAGTTGTAGAATGGCAAAGCATTAGTTTCAAATGTGGAATGGAAATGTAACAGTGACATCAACAATAACGAATTTTTGGTTTATTATGAATATTATCAGTCATGATTACAAAAAGTAGATATGGATTTGTTTTATTGCCTATTGGTATAATGCAATGGAAATATTTTGGAATGCTGTCTGCAATTTAAAGATCAAACAGGTAATAGTAATTTTGATTTTTCAGTAAGAAATGGTAATTCCAGAAACATAGTAGGCCTCTACTTCTTTTTTTTCAACAAATAACTACAAATGCCATCAAGTGTTTATAATTTGTTAAATACTGCTTTGATCCCCCCTTTTTTTTTTTCAGTCGAACAGCAATTCTTGTTCTACTTGGACATTAAATGACTTCTTCCATTTGTTATTTCTCCAAATTCCTCTTCTTTCATCCTCAGTCTTTCCTCCTCTTCCCTGTCTCCATTTTCACCTTCATTTGCAATGTTTATTTACATGAATCTTTTTGCAAGTGTACTTAGCTCTCCCCAAATGCACTTAACTGTTCTTCAGTGATACTTGACTTTTTACATTTTTTTGCTACCAGATTCATATGATTTCCTTGTCCTTTACAAACATGCAGAAGCCATATTTGAATTTCAATACCTGTCAAAAGAGTTGTGGGGTTAAGTTCTAGTCTGTTACAGGACAGCAGTAATTGCTTCTTGAAGACCTTGTGAGGTTACAAGTACCAGTGAATCATCTTTGATGGTGACCACTAATCCACTATAAAAGAAAATTGTTCTTAAAGAAGAAAAATTCTTTTAGATATGTAAGTTGTTTGGTCCTTTTACTCTCATTACTGGATATCAGAACCAGAATTTGGGTACAAGAAACTGTTAAAACAATGGAATAGTTTCTTGGTTTTAATTTATGTTAATTTTATAAATAATGCTATCAGAACACACACTGTCTTTGATGTTCAGTCTTGTGTGCAGGTGTCAGTTCTGGGAGCACTTGGAACTCCTTTGACAAATCTCTTGTGATATGGCAACACACTCCTAATTTATGGGTGTTTGGACTTCCAAATGTCTGTGTCACTCCTTACCATATTGATAAGGAAAAATGTTGTCTCTTTAAGCTAGATTTAGAAGCAGCTCCTCTGCTTCCATGAAAATGAGATTTTAGACTGAACTTAAGCATTTTGTTGTCAGATTTTAAAATAAGTGATGGATATCAAATTACCTTTTTCAGCGATGGTGAACGTGCTCAGAACATTCTGCTGTACTGAGTCTGAAATCTGTTAAAGACTACCAAAGTCCAGGGTGTTCTGTAAAAACACCAAATATTGTTGGTCAATTTTGTGTAAATTTGCTTTCAATAATTTACAGAAAAAAAAAAAAAAGTCGAGGGAAAAGGAAAATTAAATACATGTCACATTATTAAGTGACAGTTCCTCCTTTTAAGCAGCAATAGGATATATTTCTTTAATATTTTTAATATCATTTTGGAAGTGTTTGTAGCTATAGCTTATTGCTTTTGTAAGCATTGAAACAACATTTTAAAAGACGAAGAAGTACAAAAAGTGCCATGTTGTTTAGGCACTAAAAACAGTAGAGCTACACACAAGCTATGTGGTTTGCTTGCTTAGAAAATAGTAGCAACTCATGGTGATTCCCACTGCATAGAAAGCTTCACAGATTAAAAGGGGTTTGAATTGGAAAAGCGTCTTATGACACTGTCAACTTGCAGAACTGTTTCCTTTGGATTTTCAGGGCAGTGCCTAAGGAGCATTCCATTTATATCTTGGTTTTAAACTTCTAAGTGCTTATTTGCATTATAGGTGTTTGTATGGTAATTTAGCCAAACTGTTTTGTACATGTGTAATTTAAAACTATTAATGCCAGTATTTCATTAGGTTGTTCTTTACATTCCTTGAATGTGTGGAACAGGGGAATGTAGTAGGCAAAAGTTGTTATTAGTTCTTTTTTAATACAAGCATACTGTGTGTTGAATTATATTTCAGTTTTCTGCACTTTCTGTGGATTGCCAGTCTTTGGTCCAGGCACTTCAGGAGTTGCCTCTACATCTGAGGTTGAATGTAGCTGCTGAACTTGTGCAGGTAAATGTTGAGAATTTTCACAAGAAAATGCAAATATTTTAAGTGAACCAATCTATGCAAGAAAGATTATTTCAAATTTAGTCTTCAAACATAAGTAGAATGTATTTTGTAAGTAAATACTTTTCTTGAGACTGGCATGTCAAATGGCATGTAATGCAGGATATGCCTCTATCAACATTATTTTATGCTTTGTTTGCTTTAAACAAAGTGCTTCCATGTGCAGCACATTAGCTCTGGAAAGAGTACACCTGTTTTGTATTTGCTTCTGTTGTTAGTTACTGTTAAAAGCTTGCACCAGAAAATTGAAAGTGCTTTCACATTCTTTCCTGTTAATTACTTTAATTGTAACTTACTCTTCTGCATAGATAATATCAATATATATTATTATATATAGTTGCTTCTGTAAAAGTATCACCAAGATAACTTTAGTTTACTTTTACATCTGAATTAAATTCTGCTGAAATTCACTGTACCTTCTTAAGTGTTCCAATGTAGGAAGCATGAATTACAGGCCAAACTGGAATAATGAAAATTGAGCTGATCATTAGGAAGACTGAAGTCATTTCTTGTACTCTTAGACCTCAACACCTGTAGAGCTCCCACAGATGAAATCTAAACTTATTGAAGATGGCAAGAGGCGAGAGCTTCTGTTCCGACAGTCTTTGGCTCAAAGTGACACGGCATTGGTCTCCCCTCCCCTTGGTGATTCTGTTGCTCCATCAGAGTCTGGCGGTAAAAATGGCCCTGGGGCAGGTGCAGCAGAACCATTTCAGAGAGCCCAGCCACTATCAAAGCAGGAGACTGACCATTTGGATGAAGAGCTAGACCTTCTCCTAAATCTAGATGCTCCCATTCAAACAGAAAATAAAGCTGTGTCAGGTGCATTATCTGGCAGCAGATCACCTGAGAAAGATTTGAAAATGGATTGCAAGGAAGATGGTAAGATTTCTCTCCAGCATGCTCTTATTTACTTTCTGTTGCTTTCCATTTTGATGTTGTTGTCCTCCTGATAGGCTAGTCAGCAGTGCTTCTTGTGATCATCTCTGTCACGCTGCATTTCATTTATCTGGGGCTATGTTCTGACACACTTGTTCCTGTTCAATTTTAACTTGCCCCAGAATTAAAGTTTCACCATTGTCAGTTCATTTTAAGCATTAAGAGAAATTCTTCTGCAGAACAGCATTGGTCTTATGATTCAGCAAAATTTTAAATTAAAATAATTAAGGTACTGCTAGAGAATTTCAGTGCAAGGAAGATAAAAAGTTATGTAACATTATCAGCCCTTAGTTCACTGTGCTAATAGTATACAGAAGAATTCTGATGGCTTGTTATAAGTGCTGTTTTCAATCTAGTATGGAAACAAAATTATAGACAAAAACATCTAATATTAAAAAAAAAAAAATCAAGTTCTTCGTTTTGTTTTGAATTCCTAAAAGTTATACTGTTAGTTCCGATGGAGATAGTTTGCTACTCATCCACAGTGCTGTAAAAGAATCTGTAGCATCTCTGATTTTTTTTGTGTAGGATTTTCTTGCTGTCTTAAAAAATAAGTCCAAGGTGGTTGAACATGTAAAAGTCACCGTAATCAATTCAGCAAGCCTTGTTACTGAAGACAGTCTTGAAATGCTCTGTCATTTCAGGGGTGTGTCATGCTTTCCACTCCAAAGACCAGTGTAAATCCCTTAAGGAAAAAGTGACATCAGAATATGGATTCATACCATGCTGTTGTAATCACAGAGAATGATCTGCTGTTACAGCCTCCTGCTCCTCTCCTTTGTTGAAGTAAACTGTGCAGCAGACAGGATTGTGAACAGATTGAAGTAGGGGGATCACATAATCTGTCTGCTGCAGACCAGGCCATGCCCCCCTTGAATCAGATGGAAGCTACATTACTCTGGTTGAGCTTAGGCTGCTACTGTTTTTTGGAATATAACTTGCTGTGATTCAAGAAAAAGAGACTGTGTTTAAATAGAGTCAGTTGTGCATTAAAAAGAAAAATAATCTGTGACAAAGAGCTGCTATGGCTTTGTTTTCAGATTTTCACATCTATTCTTTTCACTTTTCTAGACCCCTTAAAACTAGATATGCATGAAGAGAAGAGTGCAGCATCACAGCAACAGCAAAGTGCATCTAAAAATGTTACTGAGGAAGAGCTGGAAGACTGGCTGGACAGCATGATTTCCTGAAGTTCAAATTTTCTTACAGGAATAATTGGATATATCAAACTTTAACTATAACGTGGAATCTTTGTTCAGTATGCCAAATGTCTGGGTTTTTTTGCTGGCACCTAAAATGCTGTGGAACCAAAATTCATTTAGATGTGATGGAAATTTGTCTAATATTCTTAGAAAGGTCTACAATTTGTGATGAAATTAGAATTTTCTTTGCTAAAGATGCAGGCTACAGCACACAAAGAGAACAGTTGTTTCAGCTTGTACTTGGCTCTATGTGGTTGTTAAAATAAAGCTATGAATGAACAATGAACTAAACACATATGTTTAGTCACCATCCTTATGCTACATATCAATAGTGCAGAAAAACAAGAAAGACGACAGCAAAGGTAATATTTGGTTTATAATACTTTATTGCAGTGGGCACTTTTTATTAGAGGGGAAAAAAAAAAAAAGCATAGTCCTAGCAGCTTCTACTTGCAGGGGACCATAGAGCATTTGTTGCATTTTGGCCTAAGAATTAAATTGTATTAATTTTGATACAGTGTATGTCTTAACAGCAGCAGCTAATAAGCTGTTATTGAAGGTAGTATACAAACAAACTTTGAGTGCAATTTCATACAGAAAGACAGAAAAGCAATACAGTTAATGGATCTGTTCATCTAGAACACTAATGTAAATAAAAAGTTTGCATAGCTACATCTACAGAGGTTTTAAGGCACTTAATGTTTCAAGGTTGATGAAGTGTTTGAAAGTGTTTTCTTCTTAACTGCTTAAAGCTTTTCAAGCTGTATCTTAATACATTCACTAGCAAATACTGGGCGGAAAAAAACTGGAGAGCAGTTAGTTAAGGTATTTTTTCTGTGGCATGGCCTCAGAAAATAGTTCAGTGTTTCAAGTTCTTAAATGTCAAATGTTGTGCAATTAAGACACCTTTTAGCCCTTTCAGCTGCCGAACTCTAGGTTAATGATATGATTAAAAAAATTGCTATTTATGACCATGTTTGAACTGGAAGGCTTAAATTAATCTGGTATAGTTTTCTTTTTTTTTAATTAAAGTTCCAACAAAAGGTCTGTTTCATACGTGGTAAGTACAAAAAGCATGTGAAATAGTGTCAAATCTTATGTATGTCTTGAAGTTTAAAAACATTTAAAGCAAATACAAGCTGTGAAATTACACAATGAAAAGGTAAGTAGTTTTCTTGTATACTGGATCTTAACAGTTCATAAATAAATAGTTTCTTTTGTGATATTAGCCAAGTTGATCCTCATACTGTTTCCGGAAGCAGTCACCTGCTGGGAAAAAATCCCAACATCTTTCTTGGTACATCTTCCACACAAATGACTCCTGAAAATGATAAAGAGTATTTATTTTAACAAACACCTTGCAGTTAGTGCTCTAGATAAACAATGACCAGGTACTGCACCTATGACTGTAGAGTAGAACTGTGAAGACATCGAAACTCAAAGATCATAACTCAATACTGTAAAAGTATCATTCTGCACTTTTCTACATACAATACTACTGATAGTTAAGCCCTATTAGAAAACCTGTGTAAATGTGAATTATTCAGTCTAATTAGTTTATATATAAAGCGTGGTTTACTTTTCTTGGAAAAGGTACATCTGTAGTGTTTGCATAACAGCTTCTTATTTCAGGTAATATATAATTAAATCTTGTGGTTTTTCTTATTTAGTTACATTAACAACATTAAAGCAGCAAACATCCATGTACCCGTCTATATAGGTACATACAGATTTAGGGATTTAGTCTATAAATTCAGTTACTTAACTACTAAATCTTTTGGGAATAAACTACAACTGGTATATTTCAGGGTTTCACTTCAGAGATAAGATGACGTAAGATTACAAGGAACAGACTTCTCACAAGAGCTGAGTTCTGGGTAGAAGAGCACACTTTTGTGGCCCACCCCCTCCTTCTTTTTTTTTTTTTTTTAAACCATTCTTTTTCTTTCAGAAGACCTTCAGAAAGGGTGGCATCATCTCCACTGCATGGTGGTACGTCAGTTCCACCTGGTGGTACACAGCTTCAAGACTGGAGAAGACAAAAACGTTGAATGATAAACTTAAGAGGAAAATTAAATATTTTTTACTCACCTGGCCAGTATGTTCAGTTTCATCCTTGTTAATCAGATACATTAAAAAGAACCTGAAAGAAGGACATGAAGTAGGTATTAATGCAGCAAATACCTCTGCCTAATCTTTCCTATACTGGGGTATGTGAGGGAGATTATGCCAACCAGCAAAGCAATGCTATTGCTAGGCCTTAAAGGAGAAAATTCTATCCTCCAGCACTTCCATGGAAGTGTAAAAAATGCAGTTTAGCATTTTCTTCATTTCAGCGCTAGGAGCAGTACGTGAGTTAGGCATATGCCAATTCCTATACACAGATGCTCCAACATCTCACCTTGGAAGAAGTTACTATGGCTACAATGCAAGAAGGTAGATACTCAGGCACATACTCAGCTGCACCAAGATTTCCAAGCATGCATAAGCTGAGCCTGTCTATCTCAGATACTTGCACTCAAATGCAGGGAGCTTGACCTAATTTGGAAGGCTGCAGAACCCTAACAATAGTCTGTTTCTATTTAACATAGCTCTTGGTTAACTGCTTTTGATGTAGTGCATTTGGAATGAAACTTGGTATGCGCTTTCATTGTAAAGAAAGGGATGTATACTGATTTTGTCTAATTAAAGGACAAGCCATTTAGAAAGATTGGTCACTATATATTCTAATATGAAGGAAATGGACCATTTTTAATTTACTGTGAATAACAGGTTCCTATATGCCAATTCAGTATAGCAAGAAAAGCTTCAAGGTTGTCGACTGGTAAAAACTATAGATGGAAATGGAAATTTGCCTCACAAAAATAATGTGCGTTGATTTTGCAGTATGAGTTGCTCTGCAAGGAATAATGCTGCACTATTCCAAAGCCAGACTTCTATAAGGTACCAGCAGTTCAGCTCCTTTGTTTCTGCTGGCACAATGCCCACATAATTATCATTGTTGCATGAGTAATTAATGACATCATATTAACTTTTTTAATATCCTCTTTGATCTGCTCTGTATTTACTAATGAAAGTAGAAGGTCATTGTCTTGGGAGTCTGGGCCATTGTCTAAACACACACAAGTGATTGCTTTGAGGTTTCAGAAAGCTGCACTATCACTAAACGACTGTAGGCTCAAACTTCTACATTATTTTTTGTAGCTTATCTTTCAGGAATCTTCCAGAAATGGTTGGTTGGGTTTTCTTTTGATGTTTTTGTTTAGGCTTTCTTTTTATCAAATAGAGGCTATTTTTCAATGGTCTGATCAATGTGACCAAGTACCCAGAAGTCACAATCAAAACTTCCAACCTAAAGCAACCTATTAAAGCTGTTGTTCCCTATCATTCCACATATCTGGGTTTCCTTCCAGAAGAATAAGGAGTTGGTGTGCCTTCAGGAATTGCTCCACTGAGGTAGCTCATGTATAAGGTGAGCACTTTAAAGATAACCATCAGTGTGGAGTAGAGGAGGGGAGACCAGAAAAGAATGGAGATAATTCTCAGTTCTATGGAATTCTACTTTAGGATTGTCAGCAGTGTGTGCACTGAAATTACTCTGGGGCTTATAGGTCTCCAGTAGTAAAATATAGGTTTCCAGTTAGTAAATTTATATATATATTATAAATTTATATATATATATTATAGGTTTCCAGTAGTAAAATATACTTACAGATAGTTTGCCAAGTTGTGTTCTTGCAAAGTATGTGTTTCAAAGCCATGTGGGGTTGTGTCAAAATAGTCATTGCCAATTCCACAAATGAAACATTTGGTCTGTAAACACAAGTTGTGGTTACAAATAAATTTTAACTCAAAGACAATATTTTAACTAGTGACAATCTAGATGAATAAGAGTAATAAAATATGTAGTGTGCTTACGCATACCTCCATGTCTTCCCTCACTTGTTCTTGCTGGTCTCTTAATTCACCAAAAGCATCAATAATCAGACCTATTTCAAATGGAAAAGTAGCAACACTTCAGCACTTAGCAAGATTTATATTTCAAGTAATTGCCTGTCAGACATCCTCAGCTGCCTTTGGAGTTTAGCATAGTTAAGTCTAGGATGAACAATTAAAGTTACAATCTATCAATTTCCAGACATCTAAATATTTGTTTACACTGCACTCCCAGAAGTAAGATTTTCTCACTTACAATCTTGAAAGTGGAAAGGCTTTTTTATACATCTATTTTGGTCAACCTTCCAAAATCTCATTTGTTTGGTTCCCGGGAAAGAAAGTAGTTTTCATTCTTCTCATGGAACTCTTGTATCCCAACTTTTGTTCAACAAAGATGACTCTGCTCCCACAGGACCCCAGCAAGTTTGTGATGCTGCTTCATATTGGAAGCATTATTCCTTCACTTCCAGCTCTATTCTTAATATGATGGAACATTGTGGGGACTGTGACATTCCTTACTTTTGCTCAGTATAAATTTATTACATTTACTCCTTTGCCACCAGGTGTTGCCATAAAACGGTGCTTTTCCCCAACAGCCTTAAGTCAGTTTATACAGTGAGTGTTGAATACTGACAGTCCTGCACAAGCTGCATCATTGCTGTCAGGTGAGTTATGTTTCTTGTGCTTTTTCTGTAGTACTTGGGACAATGCATTATTTACAAATAAAGTATAAAATTATTGCTTTCAAAATAAATAGGTAGTATGTCTTTATAGCAATACTGCTAACTTTAATTCAAGCACAAATATGGTTTAAATACATTGCAGAGCTTAAGTAGACAAAATTCTAATAGATTCTAGTAAGGTAAGTGACGGTACCTTGAATAATGGCTAGTAGGATAACAATGACAAAGAAGAAAAATGTGATGTCAAAGACAATTCGATACATTTCATAAGGGTCTCCAGCAGGATCCTCGATTTCATCTCCAATGCCACCACCTGCTCTTACACCCACATACATGTGGAACAGGTAACACTAAAAAAGAGAGGAAAATTACAGATACATTTACCATTAATATTTGTTTTTTTCTGTTGTCTTTTTTGTTGTTTTGTTTTCTTTAAATGGTTCTGCTCTGCTAATTCTCTTCACAAGTTATAATAACAAAGAACACATAACGTCATTCCTCATGAATCACACACACTCTACTAAAAATCTGTTATTATCTTAACTAATGTGATTACATTTTCAAGTACACTTACTAAGAGGGGGAGTCAGGATCAGCTGTTACCCTCTCCTCAGGCAGCATTTTTCTTGTATTTGTTACTATATTCTACCCCTTATAGTAATTCCTAAGATTCTAGCTTGCTCTGAGTAAGCAGAGGACATCTTTTAAAGTCTTGTAATGGAGTTCAGAAACGTTGGCAAATATTGCCAGAATATAAAGAGTGACATAATTACAACAGGTAGATCTATGTTAATTTCTCCCTTACTTGCTTTTAACTTCTTACTTCATGACTAAATTATTAATTGTATGTAGTTTGGATCGGGCTTTTATGACTAGTAGTAATAATACTATATACTTCATATAGCCTAAATAAGGATAAGAAGTGCTTGCACACTTGCAAACGGTGGAACAAATTGGATTTAATTGTGCTGTGACAAAAGAGCTTTTTGCAGGGTTGACCAGTTTGTAATGAAATTTCTTCCATATACTTATAAGGGTCTGCTATCTTCACAAATAAAGTTGTAGCAAATCATATAACAGTATTTAGGAGAAAAATCCAGAATATTTTCCTACACCAGTGGGTGTCGCCTATCTACTGTGGAGTTTAGACCACTGGGGAATGCAGAGGCAATTTAAAAAACATTCACATTTTCAAAATTACATTTAGCAAGAACTGACCCATGGATTTAACAACAAAAACATCCCTCCTTGCATATCATTTTAGCTTAAGTATCCATTTTAAAATTCAGGATGAAATTTGAAGCGTGCTAATGATGTTTTAGTTACCGTCATCATGTCATCACATTTCATGTCTGGTTCATCTTCATCTTCACTTTTGTTGTAGAATTTGCGGAAGAAGTTGAATGCCACAACAGTGTAAAGATAAACCACTACAGCAAGGAGTCCTACAGTAAGCACAAGCTGTGTATGGAGACATGACGTGAAAGTAGGTTTCAATTTCATTCTGTCAGAAGAAGGGTGCTACCTAAAGATTATATTGTAGATTACACTGTTTGCTAGTGTTGGAAGTGGAAGATGTAGCTCTGGAGAAGTGTTACTGAAGGCTACATACTTGAAAAAGTTTATTACTTCCCACAGATCTGTAAGTATGCTCCCAAAGTGAACATTTCAATTGAAAACTGCAGCCGTCTTTCTGTGTTTGTATCTACTAACAGGAAAAGCAACAGGATTAGAAAAACTAATCTTCCTTTGCTAAGAACATATACGACAAGTTGTGGTCTTTGAGTTGAAACAGTATTGTGAATTTTGCTCAGTTTTGAGTATTCATTTAGAAAAATAGCATAAGGAAGATATATCTGTCATTACATTAAAAGTAATATGACTTTGGTCATCGTGGAGGAAAATGAAGGGGATAATACCAAAGATGTCATTTCTTTTTGCAGTGATACTGGCAACATTCTCATATGTACTATTTTAGAAACTTCCTTTTGTGATAAGGGAAAAAAATTCCAATGGTTGATTTCTGCTGAAAGGAGGATTAAGGAAACACAAAGGATATATCAGAGTTAAGCTAAGGGGATATTCTAATGCCTCTTCCAAAACATTAGGGTTTAAAACGTTTTGACAAGTCTAACAGGGTGAAGGAGTGGGCTAAAACACATCTAGATGTTACCGCATTTGAGGAGGAATGGAACATGTATGTTTGAAATTAAATTTGGGGGAAGTTCTGTTAGATTTCTTAAATTTAAGTTAAAAACTGTGTTAGTGAAAAGCATATTTTTGTTGGCGTGCTAGCTGGGAACATAGAGCCTCTAGAAATCAGAGAATGATTGCCTGCATAAATTTCAACAATTAGTTTTGGAAGTAGATATTATTAACCTGACAAAGTGATGTATAAATCTGTGCTACAGTGCAGAACACTCACACCTGTAAGCACATTCTTTATAGCTAAGTATTGAAATCTCCATGCCCAGTTCATTGTTACTGCTGTGGCTAAGGAGAGATTGTGACTTCTTATTAGTCACCACTAATCAGTTCATCACTGAGTGTAGAGAAGAAGCCAGTTAGGTAAAAAAAAATATTCTTGTATTTTTCTAATATGATGTATTATTCTATTGTGTACAAAGCAAAGCTATGAGTACTCTGTGGGAACAGATTATTATAATTTCATGGGATTTAACATGTATTAAATGTACTGCAAAAAACATAATGGGATCTAGTCTTTAATCCAATTATTATCAAAATGGATTGCATTCCAGTATTTCCTAGGTACCACAAGATTTTCTCCAGGACTGTTACAAAAAACATTAATTTTCAAACCTTTGCATGTAGCACTAACCTGTTTGCCATTGTGAGTGACTGAAGACAAAATGGTTCTCAATGTCTTGAAACCCATAGCAATATCCAGCAGATGAGCAGCAAAGAAGAAGTTGTTGTAATGCCCAAGGATAGACATAGTCGTGTACCAGGCTAAGTATAAAAATGACTGCAGAGAAAGTGAAAAGTGGCAGAATCTTAGCAGGTGTTAATGTGCATATTGGATTCAGAATATAGCTTCCTTTGAGTCACTCAAGTGATGAAATAAAGTAATACCATCATGATCTGATTTGAATCACAGCCTGAATGTAATACTTCTGTTTTACATGTTAAAAAAACTGTCTTACTCGGTCTCTTATCATCTCCACTGTTCATTTAAGGTGTGTTTATTGCTTAGTCATGCTAATGAGACCTCAATCTTTACGTATTTAAAAAGTAGCCTTCATCATCTTAATATCATCTGTGTTATCAACATCAAAATCCCCTACCTTAAAACTGGTCTGGGTGGGGAGGGTTTTTAATGTAAAAGGTCCTTTCAAAGGAGAAGGTATGAAACAGAAGAATTAACCAACCATTCCAAACAGATGATTCAAGAATAAAAAGGGATAATTTTCTGTAGACTGTGCTTAATTTTAGAAGACACCTTTCTACACGATTAAATGAATGCACCATTAACTTCCAAAATGCTGACATTGTATTAATGTCAGGAGGTGCCTATTGCCCTTTAGAATCAGAGAAAAAATCCTAACATAAATTATAGCAATTTGATACAAAACAGAAAAAAATATTTTAAATAGCTCTGTAATGTAATATTATTTGTGTATGTTTCTTTAAAAAAAACAGGAGGTGGTGGAAGACAAACAATCATGTGTAGAGTAAATCAAAGCATCTTCTTGTAGGCTAAAATACTCACATTATCAGTGAAAACAACTCCGAGCTTCCAAATGTGGTACTTTGTATCAATAGAGCTTAACCTAGGAAATACAGCATTTTTAAATGCATTAATGATAAAATTAAGTATCGAATTCTGTAAGTATAAACAACAAACTAGGTTTGGCACTTCACATTTTGTTTCTGGAGGTGGTGATGCACATTTTCTGTTCATTTTTGGGTGATGTAGGTGCTTCGTTTTTCAGAGAGTATTCATTAACGGAGGACACATAGTTTCTAAACCACTGAAATTAGTCAAACAGTTTCGGTAAGAATGACACTACCATAATTCCAGACTTAGAAAAATTAAAATGTGTATTAAAAGTAGTGAGATGTGGAATCTAAATTGCTTGAATTCAAGACAGAAGTGTTCTGCCTATGGTAAAATGTTGCCAAAATTACCAAGACAAAAGGTAATATCTTCTGCAAGGTTCTAGATTTTTCATTAGCTATTAGATGACATGTGAATGGAAACTTCTTCTTGTGTGCCTTAAGTATTGAGGAACCTAAACTCTTGTAGCAGCCTAAATCATCTGGGACTTGGATACTTTCCTAATCTTATCTTCACTGGTGAATTAAGTCAGGAACACATCTCTGAATTTTTTTTCTAGATACCTGGCATCTAGATATTTGTTATCAACACTACTTCTGTCCTTGGGTTTATAAACTAACTCTGTTGTAACTCCAAAAGAAGTTTTAAATGCTGCACTGATTATTGTTTAAAATAAAACCGTGCCCAACTACATCATTCAGCATCAAGTCAGATTTTTTTTTCCTTACTTTTATAACACAAGTATAAGGAAGACTCCTCCATTTGACTTTTCCATGCCAAGGAAAATCACTACATCACTATAGTTTCAATATCAAGTCTTTGGTAATTATGCCAACACAAAATTTGTCTGTGAAGTTCAGAAGTCATACCATGATACAAGAGATGCCTCTTCTGGTTCAGTTTCTTCCAGTGGACTAAAATCAAGGGCACTTTTGTCCAAACCCAAAAGCTCTGCAATGCGCTCTGCTCCATATAAGTCCCCGTACTTGTTAATAACCTAAAAAGGGAAGAAGAGAAGCTTTTCCTCAGATAAAGACCTTGGTGACATTCACTCTACTTTAAGCAAGTTGTCTGAAACTAAAAAAGAAAAGAAAAGAAAAAAAAAAGGCACAAAAACCAGTCTCTCACAACAATTAATACTACTAGAACAGGTAGAACTCCCAGGAAGCCCAGGGGGGAAGCATAAAAAAGAAAAATAGAAGCATTAAAGGTTATTATCTGAAAGCTTATGTACAATTTCATCATTTATGCTGGCATGTTTTTCTTTTTTTAGAGGTGTGAGGGGGCTTTGTATCCTAAAGATGACAATGACTGTAAATTAGACCTGAGTGTCTGATTGACAGCGTAAAGTTATTTCAGATGCTTGAGTCTAGGAAGGAAACTACAGCCTTCTGTTGTCCTCCCTCCTACGCTGCAGCTGCCTGTTCACCAAGACATTTACCACAACAATGACTTCCACAAAACAAATTTCAGTTCTCTGTTATTTGTATATTTATGTGTACAGAAATATATTACACATAGATAGCCACATTAGTAGAACAGTGGATTATTGACTAACTTATTAGAAATATAAAATGCCTACCTTCCGTTTCACAAATTTGTCCCAGTAATTGTTAGGAAATGACCTAAATAGACAAGGCAAAGAAGTTGCAAGTTATTTAAACTTGTTAGCGGAAAGAAAAACGCAATCATAAAAGAAAATGCTGTGTTCCTGATCACTGCAGATTCTGGTACAATTTCATTCACTCACCCACAGCACTTTAAATTATGAGAACAATTTCTTTTCATGTGGACAAGAGCTGTTATTAATCGTCATTTGCTGCACTATCACCTCCACGCACACACACCCTTTTCTTTTTCACATCCACAAATACACTTGGCTACAAAAGGACAGCAGGCCAGATAGTCTTACCTAATGAGCCTAACAACTCAATAATATCAGGGTGGTCACTGAATAACATTCATATCCTAAATACTTTATTGCTCCTAACCATAAAATCGATATGGACAATGACAGGAAAATAAGAAAGTCTTGTAGCATAAATAATATTTAAGTTCACTGGATTGCACTTCAAATAGAGGCTGAACATTTGGGAACCAGTGGACAGTTAGCCAGCATAAAATTAAAATTAAAAAAATATTTTAAAGTATTCCACAGAAAATTGAAAAGATCATTTGTCAAAAATGGTTTTGTGGTAATCTTGTTCTCAGGTTTATCATATTGTTGTTACTGGATGTGACATCCCAGAACAGAACAAAAACATTTATAGTTCTAAAGCTGCAAGACAGCTCAAGCAAAGAGCTTTTTGCATCATTCGCCTCTGAGCAGCCATGCCCACCATGGTAGTTAAAAGAAAAGCTATTGTTTATGCAAAGGAGAAAGAGATGAAGCAGTAAATATTCAATATTGAAGAAGTGTAAGGGCAACTTTTATTGAAATTTGCCTTCTTTTTTTGAGAGGAGTGAGCAACTGTGAGGCCTCAATATGCAACCAGTTTTATCGAGGGGAAATCTTAGACACTAGGAGATAACATCAGCTATGACCTACAAGAAAAGAGAGTGTTCCCTCTTATCGGTGACATTTCCCCAGTCTTCAACTTGATCACAAAAAAAGTATTGTTCTTGTACTGTCTTATGAGCAGCAGTGCCCAGGAATTCCTCATTCTGGCAGTCTTACTGCGTATTATTGCAGTCTTGAAAAATGCAAATTAGCAGGAGACACTACAAAATTTTTTTCTCTCAACATTTCCTTGATCTAACATTGAGTTGAGAAAATACACAGGAAGGTAAAAAAGAAAAATAACTGCTTAAACTGAAGAACAGTATTGGTAAAATAAAGCTGTTAACATCAGAAGAATGAGGTTGCTGGAATGTGAGGCAAACTTCCCAACTACTATTAAGTGCTAAATGTTTTTATTTTTCCTGAATTGAAGTTCTAAATGAAATTACTTAAGATAAAGGCAAATGGTTCCAGTGACTCAGATTGTACATTCTGTTCCAATGCTCTATATTATTGATTTCCTTGATTTCTCAGACTTACAAGCAGAGTATGTCTCTAAGGTGGCCAGCTTGTGTCTATCTCTTTTACCATAAACATCTAACAGTGCTGCAATTATCAGAGTAACTCTTTTGCCTTTTTAATTACTATTTTGGTGGGTTTGTTTTGTGTTTTGGTTTGGTTTAGTTTTGTTTGTTGGGGTTTTTTGGGTTTGGGTTTGGTTTTTTTTGGGGGGGGTTGTATGTGTGTGTGGGGTTGTTTGGTTTTGTTTGGTTTTGTGTTTGGGTTTTTTTTTCACTCATAGAAAGCATGTTTCAGTATATAGACAGCACTGGGTACCCTCCAGCAGTGGTTATCCTAAGGGTAAAATACCTGCACTAAACTCTGAGAGCCAGTTCACATCAGAGGAAAGGATCAGTCTTCATAAATTAGCCTTAATCTTTTATTCAACTTCAGGATATACTGCAACATAATGAGAACAGGCTGTATGGCATGTCGTTTGGGATAAGCTGTCAATATTCTCATTAATTCATTCTTGCTTTCGCTGAGGACAGACTTTCTGGATGTCTAGATAGCTTGTTATCAGTAGGTAAAGAAATGGGTTGGAAATTAAAGCAAGCTCTCCAGTTTCCCAATTACCTTCTATTGAAACTTTAATAATATGTGCTAGTCTGTATTTTTAACTGAAAATATGGAAAATTCTTAAAATTCAGGTATAGGAAAGCAAAGCATTCAAGAATTTCTGATATTTTACACATTCTAATTTGAATGAAAGTACTAAGAGCACTATTTATAACGTGCAAATACCTGGTAAGGTATTTGGGCTATCTAGCAGCATATTATCACACTGATACATTTAGTTGATTTTTTTGCTGGCTTGTTTTTATCAAGTACTCATGCCTGCACATACTAGCCACAACTGCTTTGTCACTTGTAAATAACTTTCTAGCTTTCTGTTACTGCCCTTAAATGATACTATTAGGGAATGACAGGAAAGCCTGTCCATACTAGTACAAAAATGTGATTCTAGTTGTTTGAAAAAGTAAACTCTGAAAAATAGCCTATAGATAGGGCATTGTTTCAAGAGAAGAGAGTTGACTTGCTACGTTCCTCTGTATCACTCTACAGACTGCTGCAGATTACTGATATTTTTCTTTCTTGCCTACACTTGTGTTACTCAGAGAACAGCAGGTGAGTCTCCTAGAATGAGTGTATGACTACTACAGTATATGCTAATGCATACAACCTGACAGTCATTTTTGTCAGACACTCAAATTCTGGAATTAAAATTTTACACTCAATTTATATCTTTTGTCATATACAACTTTTTTTTTAGCAAGAAGTGGAAAAGAAAGGCAAGAGGATACTGGTGTAGAATATGAAAGTGAAACTGAGTGACTGAAAAGGATGGAAGCTATCTTTTTAACATTTTCTCAGTAGTGGCTAATATGTGAAAGGTCTTCTGAGGTAAGATGCACAGTCCGTGCAAACCCTAGAACGATGAAAAGGAGTTAGAATGCCCATGTTACAATAGTATTTGTTAAACAGATAATACAGGATTTTACATGAGAATTTTAATACTGCAGCATCCAATGTAAGGTGAAATATGCCTTTCTTTTAGCTGAATTAGGTGGTAGGTGGACAGGGAAGGTTCTAGATGCATGGCTTAATGAGCTATAATATTTAGACAGTTTACATATAACCATTTAATTTTACATACGGAGTATTTATAACCAGGCGATCCCATTGTCCTTTAATATCATCTTCAGATGGCTGCTCAGTTATGTACAGTCCATCAAATTCCAGCTTTCTAGCTACCTCCTTTTCTCTCTTGAATACAACCAGAGGTACCTATGAAAATTACAGCGGACATATTTGTCACTGTTTATATATTTTTAGAAACCATCATTCCTACCTATAGTATTAAGTACTCTTTATAATAGCATTTAAGACCAAACATCTCACTAGCACCTCCCACAAGCAGATCTATGCCTAGCCAGTCTCTGAGGAACAATCAGACTTGGAAGTCAAGCCCCCCCCCAGCTTTTATTGTTGAGCATGACATTATGGGGTAAGGAACAACCCTTTGGTCTGTTCAGCTCAGCTGTCCCCCCCTGCATCAGGGGATGCACAGAGCCTTCACACTGTGCAAGTACTGGTCAGCAATAACTAAAAGGTGCATGTGTTACCAACACTGTTTTAACAACAAATCTAAACCACACACTGCTATGAAGAAAGTTAACTCCATCTCTGTGAGACTAAGTACACAAGGAGAACTTCTTCATATTGAATAGTGAGAATTTGTAAACAACTAGGTACAAAGAGGTTTTCCAGCACTAGCTCCAAAAATCACTTTGATATTATTATTAAATTAAAAAATATTAACAAGTAATAGATTAGTAATAGGAGTCAGAACTTGCCTTCAAGCAATAGTATCCAATCACACAGACAAAGGAGATGATAGTATGAATAACTGCTAGTGCTCTCAGAGCAGGTGCCATGTAACCTGTACTTTCTTCTAGAACAAAGAACACCATGCCGTCGTCCTCTTCCTCTTCATCAAAAGAGTTCCACAGATTAGAGTCTTCTTCTACTTCCTCAAGTGGCTCTTCTGTCACCTGAGAGAAATTCAAGCACATTGAAAATACACAATAAACTTAAAAGCTTTTCCTTTACTGTAATGACAAACGATGTTCTCAAAGCATGCTCATGAGAAGATGATGAACAGTAATCGTCTTTCATTTTGACAGCACAAGTCTCCTCATCATCTCATATCACTGACAAGAGAATCGAAAAAGCAAGTACAGGCATATGTCAGTTTACAAATCGCTCCTTTAACAGCACCATAGCAAGCCCAAAACAAACCATGAAAAGTTGCAAAATGTAAAAAAAAGTTTTCTTGGAAGAAACAAGCAATGTCAGTGTTAATTAATATGACTGAATTGAGGGTTTGTTCTGTAATCTATGTTGTTCCTGATTACTGAAGTCTAGAAAGAAACAAAGGTCTCATGTTATCAACTTGAGTATTGTCCATAATTTTTTATTTCATTGCTTAGTTTAGAGCTTACAAATTGATACTGCATTTAATCAGTATTTCATAAATACTGCAAACCATAAAGCTGACATAGTGCCCTAAATTCTTTCCACTTACAAAATTTGGCCTTTAAAATAAAAACCCTTCTTTTGACAGCTTTATCAGAAAGATGAAGTCCTATTTGACTCACACTGATCCTTTCTCATCTGTGACAGACGGACTTGGAGTTTTGTCCTTGCTCTGCAACAGAACGGGTTGTTGGCAGACCCACAAGACCAAATGAAAAGCAAAAGAGAGTGGGGAAAAAAATGACCAGCACAGACAAAATCATACTTTTGCATATACCTTTGAAGTCCATCTTCTCTAACCACATAGGGTGGAAGGAGAGGAACAAGAAGGGAGCCCTAAAGGTCTTTCTCCTGGAATGGTGCACGTATTCTAAACAGTTTTCAAGAGCCTTTTGTGTTCTGTGTGGGAGGGAGCTGGGGTTTAGTGTGGAAAAAAAAAAATAGAGGCTGAGGGGAAACCTTATCACTCTCTACAGCTACCTGAAAGGAGGTTGTAGAGAGGTGGGTGTTGATGTTTTCTCTCAAGTCTCAACTGATCAGACAAGAGGAAATGATCTCTAAGAAAGGCGGGGGGTGGCTTTTAATGGGTGTGATGTGTGATTTTTCTTTATTGAATTTGACTCCTTTTCATCGATAGAGGTTGTGAAGATTCAGGAATAAATTAGTCAAGGCTGCTGGAGATTTCCTATTTTGTATCATGGGAATATACACCTGAACCTGAAACAACTCCTTAGATTCATGTAAAACCCTAAGATTAAAGTATGGATGTATAACCTTATTCATCAGTGATATAAAAAAGGCTATGAAAAGGCTTATTTTTTTATATATTTCTTTTGCCTGCTTATATTAATCAATTGAACTCCAATCTCAGTATAGAAATATCTTCATCATAATAGTCACCAACAACCATATTGGCATTAACAAAGGGAGCAAAGAACAAAAGAGGAGTTAAACTCTCACATGGAAATACAGAATTGGAAAAAATAAACATTTGATGTTCATTAGAGATTATTAAATTAATGAGAAAATATGGGGGAAAAGAAAAAAAAAAAAAAAAAAGGACAATTAAAGCAAGCACTTCCCCTACAAGGCCAAACCCCAGGTCCGAAGGGCTTGAAAAAAAGTTTTGAACAAATTACTATTTTCCAGTCCAAAACTAATCTGCTCATATTCCTTTATAAAAAGCAGAAATATAATAACTGAGAATAATCAGGTGAACTGAAGTCTCTCAGTATCTTTAAAACAAATGAGAGGAAAAAAAAAAAAAAGCAACAGTTTTGACATTTGAGTTATTTTAGTCAGATTTCATATTTCCCATTACAAGATTAGCAATCCAAAACAATAACAAACATATGTAATTAAAAAAAAAACCCTAGAAACATGAGCTCAGCTATAAGGTATGAATGAAATAAATCAGTTTTCATTCAACCTGAGTAAAAAAAAGAATAGGCTTAGTATCACAATTTTTAGTTACAAAATTTAAAATATTATTTTAGATACTTCATATCCAAATGCTTCTGTTCATGTTTGAAGGGCTCGTAATAATGGCTTTATTAAATAAGTACTGAAATCATCATTAAATATTTCTCTGGAAGTAACCAAAAAAATATTTGAAGAACAGTGAATAATCTTACCTTGTAAAACAGAAGAATAAAGTTGATGGCAAATGCAACAAATAGAGCAAGGAACCTTAAGTTATAAAAATTTCTTGCCAAATAGTGCTGAAATTAAAAAAAATAAGTAAATAAAAAATATAATTAGAGGTGGCCCATAGCTAATATAAAGATAAGAAAAGTAGGCAGCAAGGTTTCTAAGAAAGTAAATACATAATTCTGTTGTCTTCTTACACCTGTTATAACGAGCAAGGGCGTTTCTTGGCAGCATATTCTCCTATTTCATTGATTAAAAATAATGAGCTTACATTGTGCCAGGGAAGACTGATATAGAATACTAAGGAAAACTTTCTAGAGGGAATTTGAAAAATAAATGCTATAAATATAAATGAATAAAAGTATAAATATATAATAAAAACATAAGTATATATATGATAAAATTATATCATAAAAATATAAATTAATAAACTACTTAAGAAAGTTTCAGGGAGTTCATAATTTGATGTTTTTAAGAACAAAGAAAAATTTTATAGTACATAGAATTACAGATTCTAGAGGTCACATTATGGAAAATAAGGGGCTCCTAATGAGGACCTAAAGATGTTTATCTGTCCTGTTAGACCAAGATAGGAGAAATTACACAGAGAAACACTTTCTTTATAGAACTCCATGAACTATTACAAAATTCACAGCAGACTGAATACAGCCAGTCATTAGAAAGCTCATGCAAATGTTCCTTTTATGATGACATTTCTCCCTTCCTTATCAAACAAACATCCTCTGTCATATAAATAAAATATCAACGATTGAAAGAATTTAAGAAAAACTTACGAGCATTTTTGTTTGATAAATTTCCAAAGCTTTGAAGAAGTTAGCCATAACAGCCTCTGGTTTCTCAAGTTTTTGTCCATGCCTTCGCTTCTTTTTCTTCATTTTTCCCTCTTCTAGGTGCTCAGATGGTACTTCCTTTGCTTTATCTTGTTTCTCACCATCTTCCATGCTAGAAGAAAGGTTATTTAAACAAAATAACCTGGACAAACTTTTGTATTGCAAATGCATTCCTTTAGAAGGAATTCTAATTCAGAAAGTTTGACATTGAAAGTTTTTACACTGGGAGAAAAATGACTGTAAGTAAAAGATTGGAGGTAGACAGTAACCCAGAGTGAAAAGAAGTGACTGTTGCGTCAAATGATAAGCAACAATAGAGTTGTTGAGTGGAGATGAAAAGGGTAAAAAGACAAAAATCTGTCAGAAGTTACTGTGCCAAGCGTGAAGTGAATTATATTTGCAAAAACTAGAGATGTACATATATACTCAATACAAGCAATATAAAAATTTTAAGAGTTCCCATGTACTTTCTTGAGCCTGGGGCTGAAGACGAGAAATAAAGCTTTTGAGATTTGGTACACAGTATCAGAATTGAATTACAGTATCATAAAATAAATTAATTTCAGTAAAGACAATCACTATTGTTACAGAGATGAATGTATAATAACAAGGAAGTTTTCTTCAGAGAGTTGCACCTTACAAAGCATGTAGAAGTTGACAGTCATTCCTCCTGTAGCACTGAACTGCCTTTATGGAAAATAAATATTAAGACTGTATGTAGTAATAGGGGAATTAAGATACTAAATTAAAAAAAAAAAAAAAAATCCCCAAAACTGAATTTGCATATATGTAAAATAGTATGAATCATGAGGATAAAGAAATGCCATACATGGTTCACTTTATCTCACTGCTACCACAGTAGGAATCACGTGATGGGTGTCTAAGAATGTGTTTATTTTTCCCCCAAAAAAGTCCCATTGGCAGCCTCAGAAGCATAAGCCATCTAAACTCAAGTTTTTAAGCTGAAGGTAATTTGAATATGCTGTGAAAGTATGAGAGGATAATTAAGTGTGGCAGGCAAGAGAAAACAACAGGGAAATGAAGTTCAATAAAATAATGGAAGTAGAAAGAGACAATGCTTATGAAAAATAAGACATGAAAAAGACTAAGAAAATGAGACACACAGGAGATTTTGGGTGAATTCATAGGTATTTATAAATTGCTTCACTGAAGCACTAGTGAACATGCTACTAGTGCTTTGAATTCTAAGCATTGCTTGGATTCTTTCTGGCAAATTATTTAGTATTAGAAAGTAGCAAGGAATTAAACAGGAATTGTGTAAAAAGAACTTACTCAGCCTTCTCAGCTTCTGCTTTTCTTTCTGTTTCAGCTTTTGCAATTTCAGATATCTGCAAAAGGTATTTTAACTGTCAAAAAGGATCCATTCAAATAAAATCTTGGTAACTTTAGTTACTGTTGTCTAAGGAATAAATAAAATAATTACTATGCTACATTTTTTATACCACTTTATACTTTTAAAGTGTTAGATTTTTAAAAATAGATAGCTCAGACTGTATTTTTTTGAAAACTGCAGAAAATTTTCTTAATACGGTGTCAATACTATTGATACTGTAACCAGCCCAGCTGACTGAAAAACTTAATTATATATGGCTATAAGACAGATTATGTGACCAGTTGAGGGTGAAGGTGACTATATCCAGATCATACCCTAATAGAAAAGTCATTTACAAAGATTCAGTGCAGTTACTCTCTGTGTGGAAAATGAGCATCAGCAGTTTGCTTCATTCCAAATATGAAACAAGGAATAATATGTAAATGATAGCATCAAAAATCTGATAGAGATCTATGTAATTATCAGATATTACAAAACCCAATTACTTCGTCAAGATCAACTGATGCAATTGAAACCAGACAAATATTTAATCAACTTTTACTTCTGCAATGTTTTCTTCAAACTATATTTCTTAAGGTGGGTTGACAGTTCATTAAGCCTTTACTGGCACACCCCACAACCATTTAAGTACATGTTTACAACATTCTTTTGACATAAGGAAAAACTAATACACAACTTTACAAATTACTAACTGCAGTAAAGAAGCTGTGTCTGGATTTTGAACACATTTAGGCTCAGTGTTGCAATACCAAAGTCAACTCACTTCCAGTCTTACTAGAAATCAAAAAGATTCAGGCTTCAAAATTCTAGATTCACAAAAGAAAGTGCCTAAATTTGTTACTCAAAAACCTATCTTAACTCTTTACCCTCTTCTGTATTCTCTCAAAGTGCTTAGAAACCAAGTATCTATTGGTGTATTCTCCTACGTTTCTGGTTAATATATAAATAGTTGTCTAAACTTTTCCCCCACTATTCACCTGGATGCCTCTCTCTCTCACGCAAGTAAAGAATTTATGAACAGATTTACTAAATATATCTTGCCTTGCTTGTCTCACCTCTTATCGGTGGAACCTCATCTAGTACATGTGATGGAAGCATGTGCAACTCTTCCACTAAGAGTTTCCCTTTCCCCTAAGGTTTCAGGCTGGTGGAAGGTAATTCAGAGATCACTTGATAACACCTAGTTCCTCTCAGGGATATGGTCAGGGAAGAATGAATAAATCTCAATTCATCCTCTCCATCCCTCTATTATATATTCTCTCAATTGTCTCCTTTTCAAACTGAAGAACCTTGCTTGACCTACTTAATCCCATACACAAGATTTGTTCCACATCAAGCTGTGATAGCTTTTTGACCATCATTGAATCTTTGTCAGTTTTATCACATTCCTTTTGAAATGGGGGAACCTGGTCTTCAGAACGCAGATATACTTGGGTTCATGAAGCATAGTAACATTCTGGGGCTTTCCTCTCTCAACAGTTCAAAATTCCAGTTTGCTTTTTTTGATCTGTGTTGATTCACTTTTTTTATTGTCGGTTGAATAGATACTTCTGTGCAACTCTACTGTATTCCCAGGATTTAATACCCAAGCAGTAATAATGAGCTTAACATCCAATATTTTACATTTAAATTTATAACCTTTCCTCCACATACATCATTAGTTATTATGTATTAGTTATTAGCAGTTAGCTCTTACTACTACAAATAACTCAGATATATCATCAAACTCTGTTAGTTCACTATTGCTTTTATTTGTGAAGCTGTGTGGCTCTCAGCACAGATTCCCATGGAACTTCATAGTAAAAACTAAGTCCTAACAATCTTCATCATATACAATCCCATAGGTTACTTTGCAGTTTCTCTGGCTGTACAGTATGATCAGTATGATATTACTTATCACTACACAATTGCTTTTCCAGTATATGGAGGTGAATTTCTGTGTCTATCCATTTGTTTAAGTTTTATTATTACAACTGCTTAAGAAAGACATAGTGACTTCCTGAAGGGAATTTTTGATTCTTGCATTGCTGTTTTTCCTTGAGCTCTACTTTATAGTTATATCCAGTGCTCTATCTGAATTACTTGAGCTGCTCATATAATCTAAATGAATTGCAATTTCTGTAACATAGAATTAGCATAAAAATTATTTTTTAATCTAAGTTTCCCTAGGTAACATGGGAAGCATTTTTATCAATAGTTACAAACAAATCTGAAAGAAATGTAAAAACAAAATAAAGCAAAGAGAATGATAAAATATTTATTCAGACATGCTAAGATTCTTAAGTTAAAATAGTATTTTAAATACCAGCCACATTATATTTATGTTAAATGAGACAGGAATTTAAAACACTGTCATTTTTAAGTACACACATAAAAATGAATATTTAAGTGAGAAAAAAAATGGAAAAACAGTTTAATCTAGGCAATAAATAAATATTGGAGAAAAACATATGAATGAGGAGGAAATAATGAACTAAGAAGTTGTAAAACAGAGGTTCATTTTGAAAATAACCGGTAAACATATCATAAAGAGGTGGATTAATGATAAGAAGAATTCTGACTATTTGAACAGATCTGAAGTGTACAGTGAAACATAATGCCTTCTGAATATGACAAATGAACTTGGGTTTCAACATTTAGTTGAATCAATTTTTAAATAAAATGAGAAATTATATTTACCTCATCTGAGTGGAACAAAACATATTGTTCATAAAATAGAATAAAGAGTTATTATATGATAAAACACTGAAGTAATAATAATTTCAGGCAAAATTATTTCCAGTAATAGGAAAAAAGGATATTTGTAGAAGAAAATTATGATAAAGCATTGTTAAGGAGAACATAGATTTTGTAAAATAAAAAACTAAACAAGACTTTTAAAGTAAAAACTGTGCCTAGAAAGCTACCAGTAGTATTTGTTTTTAATAAAGTCTAAATTAACAATAACAACCATTTACAGCAGTGAAAACTAAGCACATTGGGCTGAATTTTTCTGCCACATAAATCCTCCTGGTTTTTTTTAAGAGTACAGATTAAAAAGTATGCTTCTCCTCAAGCACATTTATTCATCAGTTAACTGGCAAATAATTCAGTAACTAGTAGGAAATTTGGTAATGTATTTTTACCATTATTATTTTCTGCAAAGAAACACAAAATCTCTTTAACATACCTGTAATCCTTTTTTCTTGTGAACTGTGTTTTCCAAAGATGCCTGGATATCAGTACCAAGGATTTCTGCAATATCTCCAAGTCCAGCATCATGACCATGTTTTGAACCACCTTCTTTCTTTGTATGAATGCCAAAAATATCTGAGATTATATCAGCTTCTCCCTTTTCACCCTTCACAAACTGCACAAGTTCAGCACTGATGCCGTGCTCAGCACCTTCAGCTTTTTCTGCTTCCATCACATCATCATGGATTCCAAACTGTGTTGGGTCAGGCATATCCCCTAATATTTTAGTAACTTTAATGTTTTTGGCTCCTTCAACTAGGCCACCTCCAAATACAGTGCTCCAAAGAATCTTGAAAATTCCCCACACTATAGTAAAGAACAGCTGGAACATCCCTACAAATAGGAGCCAGAAAAAGGAGAAAAACACTTTCACCATCTCTTTTACTGACATCTTTCTAACTTTCCTGTATTGTCTCCTTAGGTTCTTCAAAGTGATCATTTTAAAAAAGTTTGCAACGTTCTTCTTCACTGCAACACAGGCCATCGCAAAAGCTGAAGCAGATTCCAGGGACTTTTCTTCTTCCTCATCATCTCCAATATCCACGACATAACAGGATTCTGCCTCTTCCTCTTCCTCAGGCCTCTCAGAGGAATCCGTTTCAGAGATCTGGGATGCTAACTGCATTTCAAAGATTGTGTCTTCACAGAAATTCACAAAGAGTTCCATTTTTTCTTGCTCTCCACCTTCATTTACAACATCAAATATGAACTGCCTTTTGGATTCCTTCACCTGTGGCTTCTCCCACTGCATTCTGCTGGATTCACTGATTTCAAAGTAAACTCTTTCTATTTTCTTGGCTCCACCCATTATTTCAATACGGCCAAGGTATGGTTCAAAGTAATTAAGAACACTTTCTGCAGGTTCAAGTAAGCTCTGAAGGCGTGAATCATTAGGCATGTGCTCTGAGAGGTTTGTTAGCAATACCGCTACATTAAATCCAATGTCTTTGGCGGGTTCGTGGAATCTTTCCACAAAATCAACATAATTAAACATATCATTTTCATCAGCTTCTGCACAGGACAGCAGGAATTCAATCTCTGACTGTATGTACTGTTTTTGAGCCTCCATTGATTTTTGGAATTCCTTCTTTGAAATGATGCCTTTACCATCTGGGTCATGTTCTTTGAAAGCATCTGAGTTAGTCAGATCTTTTAACTTGAGGAACATGTCAAAGAACTTCAAAATCATTTCTACATTGCTAGATGATTCTACAAGGGTGTCTACCATTTGTTTTCCAATAGTTCCATTTACAACGTTACCTAAGTAATGTGTTAAAACAGGAAGTTATTTGGCATCACTACATTTTAAATAAATAAATTTCATATTTATGCTGATAACAAAACAAAAATGTAATCTTTGTAATTTTTCTTTCAACATGCTTTTCTGCAGCAGCCCTTGTTTTCATGACTATGTATATTACAGAATAACTGTTAAATATGAAATAGCTTTTTTCCTAGCATTACACAAAGGCAAATAAAAAGTCGTTTTGAAAGACTAACTTAATTATCATATTTTACATTATGAAACTGAGATAATCATATTTGCCCACAGAGAAAAATAAGTCCAACCTTCAAGCAGTGACAAGAGCATCACTACCATATCCTTTAGCAGATCTAGCAGTTCTTTAAGCAATTCAATCTGAGCAGAGTCCTGAAAAATAAAAAAAAAAATAAAAATTTTAAAAATTAAAAAAGGAGAAGGTGGGGTTTTTTTCTTTGCATTTCTCTGGAAAATGAGATACATTTGGAAAAAACCATTATGTAGGATGGTCATCTAAGTGTAGTTCACATTCTTCAGCAACATTTCACCGTCTTTATGATTACTATCAGAAGTTTCATGTAAGATGAGGATATTTTACTACAGCAGAGGTATTAATGCCATAAATATAAGCTTTAATAAAGCATTAAGTAGTACCAAAGCAGGGACAGCAGCAGAAACAAAATTGGTTACTTCATAGATCTGGCAGCATCCATCTCAGAAAGAATCCATCCTTTCTCACTTGACAGGGAATATTTAATGGCATAATGCATTACCACTCAAACGGAACTAGAGCTGTTTGGTTTAACTGCAGAACATAGTAAATCTAACAGGGATTTGTGGCTAACATTAAATATCCTCAAAATTCTGATATACTTCCATAACGTGGGAAGAAATCTTATGTGCAAGTCTGAGGGTAGAAGAGACAACAAGTAAGCATGAGGAACTGACTGCACTGTTGCATTCAGTGCCTAGGGGGGCTTGACTGTACAGGTACATTAACCACGAGTTGCAAAAGAAGATAGAAGCCTGAAACTGTGAAGAGGGGTGGGACTCCACAATGCCCCACACAGTTAAATCAACACTGCCTGTTCCCTCCTGCTCAGTGCCTTTGATGAATTAACAGGGCAAGTTAACTAACTGTCACATTCCCTTTCCCAGCTTTTCCTTTGCCCTACTTAGCTATAGCATGGGAACCATGCTTTTAATGGTAATTCTGTTCTGGCAGATCACCACGTTTTGGCAACAGGAGGGAAGGGACCAAAACGCCACCTTCATTATCAGAAAGGTATAACTGAGTTGCAAGCAGTGAGTTTGATATTAGAAAAGGTGAGTGCACAGTGGCAATTAATGCTAAAAGGAGTGATATAGAGATGTCAGTCCTGAGAGTCCGTCTCAGATCTCTGTATTACAATAGTCCAACAATCAATCAATGAGTATCAGCACATTAACTGCTTTACAGCTTTCAACATTCATTTGACTAATGTATGAACATATGCAAAGAAGGATTACTTGACTACTGAAAATACCTGTGAAAGTTTCATCTGCATATTGGCAAAGACATGAAGGAAGCCAACAACTGCATCCCACAGCCTACTATGAGCCAGGCTCTGTTGATTACCTATGCAAGGGCCCTAAAAAAAAAAAAAAAACAGTAAAAAAAATAAATCAAAACCCACAATTTTTATTTATACAAAATAAAACAAATAAACCAACTTGCTTTTCATTGAAAAAATAAAAATAAGAAACTTCAGGCTTCCATGAAGCTACATAAGAATGTTTCCCAAGGTCTTTTTGGTATTCAGTACATAAATAATAGATCATATCATGTTAAAAATGCAGCCATTCATAGGTTTTAGCATCAACTTTACACTGGGCCAGTGATTCCATGTAACTATTAAAAAAAAAGGGCATTTACAAATTTATGATAGGGCATGATCAGGCCATGTAATCATAGAACTTCACTGTTAGTACCTTGACCAAAACATTTTGTTTACCTGGATGTATTCTGTAAGGGAATTGAATATTTGTTTGGTGACAGCCAAAGCTTTAGAGAAGTTACGTTGTCCTGATTCATCAATGACATCCTTTCCTGAATAGTACCAATAGAAGTCACTGATTGATTCCTATGAAAAAATCAGCAATATTATATTTTCTTATTTTTGATTCCATATGCAATATTTACTGTCTGCATTTGTATCACCAAAAGATGAATTATCGGCAAATGAAATTTAGTATTTCTGTGTCAGTCTATTTCACATGACAGTAATGTTTGCATTTTTATCTAACTATGCTCCCTGCAGAAGTGAACAATGAAATAAATTAACAGACATCTGTTTTTACATGGAATTCTGAAAGGTCATATATTTTAAAAGGAAACAAGATTAAATAAATTAAATCAGAATTCTTTATTTTACATATCATTGAAGAGAGAATTTTCACATTTGATTCCAGTAAAATGTGAATTTATAAAAATGAAAGAAAGGGAAATACATTCTATTCAATTTTCTTCTGTTTTTTTCCTCACCTGAAGACGCAAGAGATAGTCAACAGTACTAATGATAATATTCACTGTTGTGGTGTTACCCATTTGAGTGCGTAGGTAATTTTGAAAATCTGAAAGAAGTGATTTGTGCTTTGTTAGTATTTATAGGAATAAAAAATAAAAGGATATTTTCACAGCAACATGAATACAGTACCTTGTTGGGTACAGATGGTTATATAGTGGAAATTGAACTACAGTAGATCACAATGGAAATACACCTGAAATATTGTTCATATTCTCATGACTTGCAATAAGCTTTACTATTAATGATTGGCAACTGAAATTACACTAAAGCTTAAAATTTCAAATTTAACTCTACAGTTCAAATTGTTGGTAAGTCAGTTTCCCCTCAGAAAACTAAATGAATTAGAGAAATAAAACACATTAGAATCAATTCAATTCAAGTCTGTTTAAGAATGGACTCATTGCACATTTCCCGCAAAATTCAGCTCACTTACCATTGTTATGCCCTTCACAAAGCAGTTGTAAAAATCTAAATAGATCTCGAGTAAATTCATCATGCTGCAACACTTTTTCACCTTTAAAATACATAAATACAATTATTGTGTGACAAATGTTATGATTAAATATGCAGAACACATAATCTTACAGCAACCTTTAAAACTGAAATTCTAATAAAAAACGTTATTGTAAAAGCATTAAAGCAATTTAAAAGAAACAGACTTATAATTATAATGAAAACAAAAACTGAGACAGAAAAAGCAAAGCCAAAATATTTAGCACTCCAATGCATCCATGGTTTAAAAAAAAAAAAAGAAAAAAAAACAGGAAAAAAAAAAAAAGAGAAAGCAACAGGATATTATCCAGTAAGTAAATGGTTAGTCATAACTGAAATCATGCCTTAAATATGAATGACACTCCTTTAGTAAGCATCAAACTGTTTATCCAAGCTGAACACACAACCTGCTGCAGACCATAAAGCTAAACCTAAAGATTTCTGGGAAGATGCAATGAAAGATTTCTCTGTATTTGCAACACATTTTTGCAACAATAGTATCAAAAACTGTAAACCCAAACATACCACGCTCGCGAATGATGACTGTGGATCAAAGAAAAATAACAAGAATACAGGATAAGAATACTGGAAGTTACAAAGTTTTTCTTAGAAATCACTGTTAAAGAATTTGTAAATATAAAGTATATTCACAATTCAAAGCCTAGAATTACTTATAGTAAGTTTATTAACAGAAACCTCAAGCATCAGTAATTAACAGTTCTTATTAAAGAAGCAGAAATAATGTGTAAAGAACTACTGGAATCTATTTCATTTTACTTACGAGTTCCTTCTTCAGTAACCATTCCCAGGCCTTCTGCTTTATTTTGTCTCTCAAACGCATTCAGGTCAAGAACACTTACATTAAAAAACACAAAAGAAACAGAAAAAAGTACTATAGTATACAATGAAAAAATATTTTCTTCTAGGAAGTCTCTGGAGGTCTTCAATAACTAGTCTTGACCCACTGTAACACACATTGCCTCGTATGTTTTTTAATTATAAATATTAAATTAAAGGGCTTGGGATGAAAATAAGGGTCCAGTGCCCAGTGAAAATAAGGGTCCGAAAAGAAATGAGTCTCAGGTTAGGTCTCACCACTTGCCTAACTTCACTTTCAGTAACATCATTCATCATTCCATCTGTAAATGAAAAGTGGAAAAGATACCCGAGGTATTACTCTTCATATTGACTTAAAGCTGCCTGCCTAAAGGATACTAGTGCAGCTATTTCTCAGTCATGTTGTTTTTCACTAGTTATCACTATTATTTCTGTTACATTTTTACTGTATATATTATGTATTATTGTGTTATTCAGAAGATGTATGCAATCCCTGATTTTATATTCAAAAGGTATGTATGTGAAATCAGAGATTCCCTATCTTCCAAGGTCAAAATACACTGGCACCTGGATTTTCTTTTGCTATACGTGCATGTGGAATAGAAGATTATCATCTTCTTACCACCCAGCCAGAATACTTTCATTCAAACAGTCCAAATATCATTATTTATGTTTTGGGTTTGGTTTTTTTTTTAGTTAACAGCAATGTATTCACATATTCTACTGTCTAGTGACATTAAAACCGAAAGCATTTTTAAAGCATCATTTCATTCTGCTGTCAATGTTGAAATCATTCTATCAAAACCTTTTTTAATGAAGTCCTGAATGATACACATACACAATTGGTGATATCATACTGCAGGTCTTGTTTGAGCAAGTCCTTGCTAAATTGTTCTACATACATGGAAAAATTATTAGAAAGATAGACGTTATTTAATTAGGCTGCAACTACTCAGCAATAAGTTCTGCAGTGCATATCACCATTCCTTCCACATTTTTTCCTATCTTCATATAGCTTCTTCACTTCTAATTCCCAGTCTACCTCTTCAGAATCTTCTGTTTCTTTAAAAGGCTGGGAAAAGGAGGTTGGTTACTGTAGGTGTAATAAGAAACACCAAGAGTTTTCCACATTCCTTATGGGAGTCCTTCACCTTAACTAATTAGAACTTCTGGTTTATCAAGGGTATAGATTACTACACTCACTAGCCACATGCTGTTTCTAACAAGTCTCATAGATACACGGAGGATTCAAATGAAAAGACAGCTATCATGTAACTTGTTGGAGATAAGCAGAAGCTGAAAGCTTAGTAAATAAAGCTCCACTGACACATCTCTCCTTCTTTTCCTGATGGCTTTTCTCCTTCTTTAGGACCACCTAGACAGAAAACTTGAGGGATCTTGGACCAGTAAGGGAGCTGTTCCATTTTACTCTTCTGCCTCTCCAAACTAAGCCTTCAAAGGCACACACAGTCTTTGCTTTATTTTCTCCTTTGGAAGAGTACTCTAAATGATTAACATACTATTCCTCTGATTCACAAATATTTTCTGCAAGAGTTCTACAATCTGTGACAATCTGTGACTCCTGTAATTTAAATCTAACAAATCCACCTGTACTTAGAATAAGCCATCAACCTGAAAAAAATTAAACTGTAATAATACTATATGTGCTTTTACCTGCAGGACTGCATCAAACCAGAGAGACTTTGAAAAAATCCAGCATCCTTTTTGTCCTTCAGGTAGTCTAGCATTTTCTGGAGGGTATACATATTTTTTGGGGGGAAAAAAAAAAAAAAAATCTGTATTAAAATTACATGAATTAAAAACTTCTTGAATTATCACTTGAAATACAAATCACAGGCAAGCAATAATATAATTGCTATTGTCACAAAAATATCTTGATATTTCTTCACTGTTTAGCTTAAAATTAAATGCACTATCATAGAAACACAACAGAACACTCAAATTCTCAAAATTATTTGCCTCTTTTATACAAGGCTCACAGTAGTCAGAAAAGCATTACCTGTTGAACTATGGTATTCCCACCATTTAGAATAGCAATACCAAGTTTTAGTGTTTCAACAACCATGGGTCCTGTACAACCTGTCAAAACAGGGTTACGGTCATTAAAACTTGCAATTTTGAACTATTCTATCAGAAAAGATGTCTGGAAATTTTATCTAGTATAGGTGTAATTGACATTTATTTTGCCTCATTATATACAAACTGTATATGATATCATAGGCATAATGACATAATACACTATATATGTATAGCATTATATCT
>JANIJG010002091.1:64209-80575 GCA_024611175.1 Megaceryle torquata | reverse complement strand
ATAATACACTATATATGTATAGCATTATATCTATTATATATATATATATATATATCACGTATACTTTTACTACTTCACAGAACATTACCTTTGCTTGCACTAATCATCTGAAGGACCATCTCAGCAGCTCCACGATCATGTAAGCGAGCTTGCTGATAGAGAGTTCTCTGTTTTTCCATCTCTTTCTCCTGGGTTTGGAAACAAAAATAAGAACAGGAAATTCAGAACAGAGAATTCAGGAAAAAATAGAAGATGAGAAATCTGAAGTTGTTGAAGGCTCTCTACCTCCTTAATCCATGAGTTGTTTGCTTCCAAAGCTTCAGAACATACTGTCTTTCTTGTATATGAATAACCTACTAAACCAGCTCAATACATACTACATTATTCTTGCATTTTTTCTAATGGACACATTTACAACACTTGCACATTAGGTGAAGAGAAAGAAGTGTTATATAAACTCTCACCTCAAATGTCTTCTCCTTTTCTTCTTCTTCCTCTTCTTCTTCTTCCTGACAGCTCTTTTTATGTTAGAAACAGAAATCACAAGGTTTTGTTTACTATGAAACATAATGCCTATTTTTACTATCATTTTTCTACAAAAATGACTGGAGAATTTTTTTCAGGCAATATTTAAATACATTAATAAGGTTATAAATCCCAGTAATCTAAATATTGGTGCTTATCTGCAGCTGATATTTGTACATGTTTGACAACTTCAGGTATTCATCTAACTACATACACACCCTATAACTGCAGGCTATGTGTTCTTGTGCCACATCTCTATATCCATAATAGTTATTTTCACAAACTCTCCTGACATGTAAGTTGTTATCAATATGTTGCAAAAATTAATTGCCCACTTATTCTTGACAGACTTCAAACATTAACTCCAAAATAATTACCCAAAGAATAAAGATAACTAATATGTCAACAATGCTCAAGAGATAAACATGAATAAAATAAAGTGTCAAATGATAACAACAGGACTACACCTACTGGAATTTTATAATATTATTTTAGTATAGGAAATTTATCATTATGTATGTTACTCTGAGCAGCAGTTTACTTCATTAAAAAGTATAGAAATTATTAGCATCAAGCACTCCCAGTAGGAAACAGAAAGAAAATATTTTAAAAGCATCTAAAATTAATGGGAATTATCTGAGTGGAGAGAAGGATGGCACTTGAAATTATATTTACCTTTGCCATCATGGCGGAATAGGCAATATATAAAGGATCATCTTCTAGCTTGCTATAAAGAATAAAAAAATATTTTAAATTATTTTATGATGTAGTAATAAAAAGATATATTCCTACTAATATATAAAGACTTTTTTTATTACAGTAGATACGCATGTCTACTTGAAATACTGTTATACTTGAAAACTGTATTAAAAATTTATTTCCTTATCTCAAACCAAGTCTCTAACTTTTTAATCAAACAACTGAGAGGCATATTTAGACATCTAACTTAGTCACGTTGGATAAGTAAGGATCACTGGCTGTTGCAGGTGCAGAAAAACTATTATGGAGATACAAGTTAGAATAAATATAACTGTCAGATGGCAAGAACATGGTTAATAATACAGAAAAAGTATATGAAGCACTGGCTTATTCTGCTCATACAAAACAGATATTCTAATCAACAAAATGTAATGAATACCAACAAGAAGAACACGCATGATCCACCAGACACCAGGAGAGGGTAGTCTGGATGAACCAGCAATTTCTGTAGACTTTATGTTTCTATAAGAATTCACGATCAATTATTTCTGTATTGGGTATTTACCAAGCTTTTAAAATGGCAAAAATAGTCAGTATTTGTCTCAGTATAAAGGTTATACCAAATTTAAATACATGAAGCCTCTAATGAAGCTGAGGCAAAAAGTATTCACCATGCACAATAATGAACTGCAGTTGTGTTAAGTGACTAGAAATTTAGTTACTGTGTGCTTTTGCTCAAAGTACTTTTTAACACAGCTCTTTTTACCTTCTCTCTGTGAGAGCGCTACGACTAAAGTAGAGAATAATCTGACGAAGTGGATCAGGCTGCTTTTTCTCAGTCTCTTCCTCTTCCTCTTCCTCTTTTTTTGGAGGTGTCTGTCTCAAGATTTATATCAGAATATATAAAAAAAAAATAAGCTTCATGAGTAAGAAAAAAAAAATGAGTTATTAAGCTTAGGAAAGGATTTCAATTATTTTTATCTGTCAAATTTGTACTAACTTGCAGTATTCATCTTATTCAGCAGTTTATAGCATAACCTGTAACATTATGTGCCTATATGACTTAGAAGGAGTTAGAGTACCTGGTAGTTATTCATATTTGATAGTAATATTAAGTTTTTCACTTGCAAGGTATTGAGAATGTGACAGCAAAAAATCTTAGGAAAACCTTATTCAGCAGAAATTATGTTTCCAATGGACCAGATAGTCCCAGTAAAATTATTTAGCAGAAAAACTGTTGGTAAATGGAACTATTTTTAATAATATCATCAGATATATCCTGTTCAGACTACTGTTTGCTACAATAGGTTCCTATATCCTTTCTAGCTAACCTTGATTCAGCACATGTAAGGAGTGCTCTTATTGTCAACATCAAACTTTTTTGGGAGCTTGAAATATAACATAGCCAGCACTGGCAAAAGAGCAGAATATCACTTTTATCTAATTTTTATCATCACCCCTTCATAGGGTTTGAAATTACTTTAGAACTATTGTAATTATAGTAATAATTGTAATTACAGAAGTTCAATTTACTTCTCAAGTAAATCTAAAAGAACTGTAATCAGTTTTGATTAATGGCCTCATTCCTTCCTTTAGAAAGAAGCAAAGTCAAAGGCTGTGACCATATAATTGTCCAGAATATGAGAAGAATATGTTAGCTGTAGTTTTGAAAAAGTCATACAACCTTCTATACCAGAGAGTCTTTCAAAAGCACATGACTGCTTTTGCTAACACTGAGGCATCTCATGACACATCTTCATGTGATCCATGAAGCTAAATTTTAATTTTCATCGTGTTTAGATATTATGGAGATAGGTCCCTTGGAAGTATTTTAGACTAACTACAGAGCAGGAAGAGAAAAAGCAGGAGGTTTTCTGAATCAATATACAGTAACAAAATGCTTAAATTTAATAAACACTTTTATCAAGTACACATGTAAACTAAATTTTTGCTGAATATGGCTGCATATATTTACTTCTCCGTATGATGATTTATTTCTCCTCATGATGACAAAAACCCAGCAAAATTAATTGGTATCAAAGCTGAAAATGTTAAAATTAAATATTATGCATCAACAACAACAACAAAAAAAATTAAAAAGGGGAAAAGGTTCAATTGTGTCAAGCTTTAAAAAAGTGGTTAATAAAATATAGGAACATAGGAATTACCATAATGACAAAAATAGTCTGACAGTTCATCTAATTCATTTCTCTTCCCAAGAATAAGTATCACATAGTTTGTCTGAAGGCATAAACCGCCTTAATGCACTTCAGCATGCATCTCAGGATGAATGTCTTTTTGACCACAGCAGAAAATGGCCTTATGCCCTAAAGCATAAGGATTAATATTTTATAAGTTTATGCATATGCATACAGTACATCAAAATTAAATATAGGTTATAATAGGTACAGAAATTATACACTAAAGTGGGCACTGAAAAATATGCCCAATAATGTCAGTACTTACAGCCAAATCCTGAACTAGTTTCTCCTCAAATGAATATTCCTCTGTTTCTATCCAATAGTTCTGATAGCCATGGAGGAAGAGGTTAATAGAACGGTGCCTGGGGGGTTGTGAAAGTGAGATCAAGAGGGGTAACGGAACATAGTATAACAGCTCATGTGGTTAATGATTAGTAAGGATACATATTTGTACAATTCTGATCCTCTGATTGGTCAGTGAAACAAAATGCAAAACATAACTAATGTTCAGTGACAAATTGCATGTACTTTTGAGCATTCTAACTTTTTTTTTTTAATATGTATGTATACATGACTTACTGTTTCGAAGGCTGTGAGAGTGCTAATATACATTATACATGAAACTGCAGGACTGGAACATTAGTGCAAGCATGGGAAAAATACACACTTGAACAGACTGAGAATGAGTGGGTGGGAATTACAACTACAAGATGTAAACCTGCTTCACTAGATTTAGGACATTGAGACAGCAGAAGTTGGCCATCAACACCAAAATAATTATGAAGTGCTTTCCAGCATGTTATCTGCAGACAGTAATTGCCTTCTTCCACACAGAGAAGCCTAACTTCAGCTTCTTTTTTCACTTCCAAATCAGGGCAGTATTAACATGTCTTCAAAGAAGCTGGATTAGAAATGCACAAAACCTGCTCTAGAAAATGACCAATTTTATAATTGACATATTAACTGCTACTATACAGTATTCCTTAATTTAAATTTCCTCAGAAAATACAGCTCATGGCAATAAGACTACACATGATGATGGCCAAACCATTCCATCTCTACACTCCATTTTGGGGAAAATTTTGTCTTAAGGTGCACAACATGAGGCTAGAAAGGTTGCTCCGCACAGACTTTTCATTTACCTTTATCCTGCACCACTAACAAAAGCTATACAAATTGGCTGCATATACTATGACTTTTTAAAATACACTGTGCATATATGAGTTATTATTTTATAATAGACAGCTATTGAGCCAACTTCCTTGGCTCTCCTGATGGCACTGGTGCTATTTTATTATCAAATTTCAAAAACTGACCAATCAGAATCCACTCTGGAAATTGTACAAATTAATGTTTTATGATAACATCAAATCATGGCTGGGAAGGAATAAGTGTGTGCATAAGCAAAAGGCTCTCCACAAGTTACATTACCGTTAACTTGAGTATAAGCCTGTCATACTGAGTTTTTTCATGTACTTTTTCCAGCCAAACACGTTGAAAGGTGCTCAGGAAGAAATTGCTAATTTTGTGTCTGAAGAAAAGCATATAGGTTTTCATTGAAGAAAGCACAAGTTAAATTCAATAAAGTAGTCTGAAAGAATGTATTCGTAAATGGTGTATGAAAAATTGCCATGTAGAACTTTGCTGTATCTATGTGCATATACAGATGACAGACAATAAGACAATTTCTTTTTACAAATTAATTTCCATAAAACATCAAACATAGATACAAACATCTCAGAGAAGACATTTATCACTTAAGACACTTTTTCAAAGCCATGTACATTCACTGAACACAGAGCATGAATGAACAGTATTTCCTAACTTAACCGATTTTCTCTTTTTTTTCCTGGAAAAATAAAAGTATTTTAAAATAGAAATATTTCTTTTGTATCTCTGGACAATTCTCAGAAAAGGGAGTACTTGGAATATTTACTGTAGAAGTTAAAACAATTTTTCTGTGATTCAACAAACACCTACACAACAGTAGACATTTCAACTCCTGAAATATCTTACTGGATACATATAATAATGTATTATGAATAAAATTAGATTGAATTATGAGATCGACATGAAATGACATTGAAAGCAACCAAAATTTACAGAAATTTTTCAAAAGAAAGAACTCACTATTCTCTGAAGATCTTTAAAATCAAAGTTTATCACCATAATGACTCCTTACTGTATTTTAAATTAATTGATTCTAGCATCAAATTTAGAACTACCACTCCAAATACAAAGCTGAAACTAAAAATCAGGAAATATACAAGAAAATGAGAGCTGCATTTGAAGCTCCAGTTCAAAGGGATTTCCATAGCTCCTAGAATTAATCATACCCTATTTTAAATAATCTCCCTAGGGTTCAGACATGTCTTAACAATACAATCAATTGAAATGATGGAGAGAGTTATACATGCATGATAGTATGGTAGCCTTATTTTCCTGTCAGAATCCTGTGATTTATCTAGAAAAAATATGTGCCTATATATTAATACATTTTAAAACTTTGTTCTTCACTTACAGATTGAGCAATATATCTAGAAGTCCCTGCTCGTTGTAGGAGGGTTGGACAAGATGACCTGTAAAAAGTCTTTTCCATCCCAAAGCATTCAATGATTCTAGGTCTAAAGTGTTTTTTTCACTCTTGCCTATTTCAAAGTGCATCCACCACAATTACGAGCTAAAATAGTTTTTTGACAGTTCATTTTTATAAACTACAAGACAAAATAACTGGTCAGATTTATCTCACATGCATATTTAAATTAGGAGTTAACTTCACCAAAAATTCTACCATTACTGAGGAGAAAAACCATCTTCAATATTTTAAACACAGAAAAATTTTTATTAAAATCACACAGATAATGTAAGTGTTCTACTTCAATGAGTATTACTACATATTTTCTTGAAGATGAAAATAGAGAATCATAACCCATTTTGTCCCTTGGCAACAGTTCCATCAACCTTGAAAAAGATAATAAGTAGAAGTGGGTTTTATGAAACATTTTTATCATTTGAGTGCTCATATATATTTTAAACATTTTAAGAATTTATGAATCCAGAATATGCTTATTAAAAAAAAAAGTGCTCACAAACAAGTTATACTGAAATGGGTGTTCTTCATGCCAATTCTTGTTTTTCCAAACACAGTTCTTGAAGATTAAATGGTTGATACTAGAAAGTTTGTTCTTATTTCATACTTAAACAATTTTTTTCATCTGGTTCTTTAAATATTGCCTGGTGATAATGTAACAACTTAGATAAGTTATTGTAGTCTAGAACTACTGTGTTTTGTAAAGGAAGGATGTGTGTTTTTTACAGTACTACTGGATTTTTATTTGTCTTGTCCAAACCTAATATATTCTTTCAATAAGTTAGTGGTGCAGCTATAGACCTTTAGAGAAAATCAAGCATGTACATTGGCTTTAATAAAGGCATTTAAAAATGCAATGCAACTTTTCTGTTAAATATTTGCAAACAATTTTTGAACAAAAATGTTACACATTGAAGGTGAAAAAGTGCAGAAAAAGGTGAGAAGCTAACTTAATTAAAGAGGTGTTTAGGCTTTTCTGAATAAAAAGCAAATTTGTTGAGAAGAAACATGGTAAAGGAAATAAACACAATGCTGCATGGCCTTAATATCCTGTTTCAAGCAGTAGATGGATCCAGGCACAGGATGCACTTTATCTTGGACTTTGTGGTATCTACATTTAACTGGAGTAGGATGGAGAACAGCACACAAATCCAAAATATCATTCTGCCCCAGTAGCTGCTTTAATGCATACAATGTCCAGATGTAGTAGCTAAAGATTGCCTCAGACAGCTAAAAAGCTTGAAGCATTCATGCAATAGGAGAGGAATAGCCATACAAAGTCAAAAAAATAGAAAAGAATAAGAACACAGGAGAATAAAGAGTAAAAAAAGCAACTAATCAGATGCAAAAAGGGGACAGAAACAGCAACATTCACAGTTACCTTGAGGAACTATACAGAGTAACAGCTGGCAAAACTGAAGCACTTTGGGTTTGAATCAGTGTAATTCCTATGGTCTTTTCCCCCCACTTATTTCTCATAAGTACTTGCCACTGTGAGGAAGTAGCTGATAAGTAGCCAACAACTTGTGTCATTTAAACAAAATTACATAGGCCTAACAAGCAACAAACTTGTAGGTATACACACAAACAATATTTCAATTTAGAAATGTAAACAAAAGTTACAAAAAAAATAAACCTTCAGGCCATTTACCTTGGCAGGTTGTATAATGGTGCCATTCTAAAACATGCAACAACAGCCCTTTTGCGTTGTTTTGACAGGAGTTTGTGCCAAACAGCTTTCTTTGATCTCAGTGGTTGTTCAACCTACGGAAAAATACCTTCTAGTACATACAGTGGAAACTCTAACTTCTATTCAAAATTTTCTTTTTATCCAGTGGTTAATGTAGTTAGCAAATTAGAAAATGTTACAAATGATTCCCATCATCTGGGGGTGGGGGAAAAAAAAAAAAAAAAAAAAAAAAAAGGCACTCTTTTGGGGTTTTACTTTGCTTTTTTGTTTTAAAATTAGTAAGAAAAAATACTGGGGGCCTTATACATACTTCCTCTCAGCCTATACAGAAAGGTTCAAGAAGTCAGAGTATCTCATGTGTGGGATTCCTTGGTAAAATTCCAAAATTATTATTTTGATTGTTTCTAATTATGCATATTCAATTGTTCATGTGAATGAATTTCTGTGAAATTTCATTTGTGAATGAAAAGGCTTAACTTTATGCAAGAAGAGTACAAATGCCTTTTTGTATTTAAATTGTATCATTTGCATGAACAGGCAACTGATACAAAAGTTGCTACAGCATCCTCGGGTGTAAAACTAGGAGATGCGTTAAAACCAGTATATTAAAAAATAAATGCACATACAAATATCTCTTCCTAAACCTGCAGTTTTCAGCTACTGAATGGTGACGATTCATATACTATACTTCTTGCATCTGTTCACAAAGCTTTGCAGAGGCAAAGCTAAATTGAGGCACTTCAATTGATTAAATTAAAAACTGTACATATATACATATCTGTACATGAACATGGGCACACACACGTGCATGCACAAAGTTATGTTTTACCTTGAAACTTTAATGACACTAAATGAAGTCACAATAATCTCCAAAAGAAAAAAAAAAAAACAAACCTCATCCTACCTTAAAGCAAACACAGTATAAACTTTTTACCTGTTCCAGATGATACAGAGCAGCTGATATCCTCTGCACACGTTCCACATTTCTCTCAGGATCAGTAGGTTCATCACTCTTCAAAATGTCTTTGTATAGATTTAACTGCCATTTCACAGCTGGATCATCAGACTGAAAACCAACATATTTTGTAAGCTGCTGAATGAAAGATACTGAATTCTACTACTTCTTATATTATTCTCATAGTAGAATAAAGAATGTTGTAGATACTCTTACTTCATCCGTCCCCTCTTAAAAAAAAAAAAAAAATTGATGACATCTATCTTCTGAGAAAAAAGGCATTCGATTTTGTTTTTGGGTAACTGAACTCAATTCTTATGCAAGGTTCTGTATTTTTACTTCCTGTAAGCAAATAAGGGACTGCTGTATACAAAATAACTGCATTAAAAATAAGGAAGCACATTTAGTATTGAGATTGAGTTTAACTCCTTGCAGAACTTCTGTACTAATGCAGAACTGTTTTATGGAGTCTATAAAAGACAACTGGAATTTCAGTAGGTGAAGAGTTTCAGTCAAAGCTTTTTGTTGGTATTTTTTTGCAAGTCAGAAACAGGAAGAAAAACACATTAGAATTACTTAGTGTTTTCAATTTAAGTTTATGTAAACACAAATTTATAGCAACCAGTTATCTCCTATGACAGACGAGTTACTCCTATTATGATAAAAGACTGCAGGCAATGATCTACATGATTTATGATTTACAGAATGATGAGGACTCCATTCATATATCACCTTTGACAGTGTATTCAGCATACAAATAGTAGGAGCATAAATATCCTTGTAAAACTTATTAAGATGACACAAGCTTTTCTTCTTTTAATCAGCCACTTAAAAATACATCTACTCTTAGAAATATTATTATCATATTATTATGCTTATCATTAAGTACAAAAAGAGTAGCTGAAATACTGCAGTTTTAATTTTACTTTCTTCTTGGATTGAGTTGATTTTAAGTAATTATAGCTTTAAAACTACCAATATCTTAATTCTTTACACTTGTTCCATTATATAGGACTTCCCGAAACTTCAAAATACCAGCCAAAGCTACAAACAAACGTTTATTGTCATGAAAACTATAAATTCAAAGTTAAAATAGCAATTTATCTAATTGCTTTTCTTTTTTTTTTTCTTTTTATGGATCATTATAAACAAAACAATTGTGAGTTATGTGTTTTTAAAGTGCAAAGTGCCTACCAGCATCTTTAAGACAGATTTTTTTTGTATTACCTTTTCCTGCAAATGTAAGTTGTTACGTAAATGTTCTTTGACTTCATCATCAGTGTCCCTCTGTAGAAAGGAAAAAGTGTTTTTCAGTTGAGATTATGATTCATCTCATAAGAGCATGTACAGCATAGAACAGATATTATTTGAAACTTAACCTCTTCTGTTTTCAAAGTATTAAAGTTACCAGAAGGGAATGAGTCAAAGTTCTTTAATTTTGGCCACAAAACAAGGATGAAACTTCGAAGAGAATTAAAGCTAACTAATGGTATTTCAGTATTTGGCACAAATGAATATGCATATGTAAAAATCTACATCGTATAGAAATGGAAAATGACATGGAAATCATGGCAGCTGTTTATACACACACCACTTTTTCTCGTGAAAGCACAATTAACAGCTGTAATTGCTTACAGTAAATTGATATGTATGATTGACTTCTTGAGTATATATGCCTTGAAGATCAGTTTATAAAGCTGTTCTTATTTTGCATTAAGAGCTATTATAAAACGTATACTTACATGGCTGTATCTAGTCTTAGCCAAAGAGATGAGCTCTTGATCTCCAGGAGTACACATATTCAAACCAATAGGAAGCATCTTTTTAAGTGCTGCTACAATCAAGGATGTTTGTATGGAGTACAAATCCCCTCTGCGTTTTGATTTCTTTCTCTCTTGATCTTGTCCTCCAGACTATAATAAAAAAACCCAGGAAAATAAATGACTGTAGGTCTCTGATCATACAGTTGTCCAACACGCTCTTCCTCTAATGGTCCAAGGTAATTATGTTCCTCATGTAGTACAATTAATTTAAAATGTTACATTAGAGGAATGGCATACAGTCCTGAGCAGGAAGTGTAAAGGAACACTTCTGGTGTGTGCCAATGCAGCAGAAATTGCTATTAACAGTAATATTTTAAAAGCAGTACCATACTTCTGTGTGTACTCATAGATATGGATCTAACTATATTTTCTGGATCTTACCTCACAAATCAGAAACAACCCTAAAATTAAAACTCAGTCTCAGTGGATACAATCAGTTCTCAGGGTTAGAGACAAATTCAGGATGTTTACATTTTTGATAGAAATTTATGTAAAGATAGTTATCCAGCATCTGAATGAATGAATATTGTCTGATTTGTCTGAACTGGAAAATACCAGTATTTTAAAAACTTTGATTCAATATAATAAAATGCTAATGAAGTAGTGCCTCTGGAAAAAGCACTGCCCTTTAGCTTTGCCTAATATAAGTAACTCTTGGGATGAAAAATTAAGTCTTTTGCATCTTTAGAGATCACAAGTAATAGAAAAAGGAAAACAAAGGAGACAGAAGTAAACAGCACAACAAATAACATCCGCCCTATCTTCTTATAACAGACACTGTACAACAATATTTCAGACAATTTTTCATTTATGAGACAGCAAATCAAAATCTTTAGAACAGACCCTTATATTTAATGAACATATGGTAAACAACAACAACATAAAAATAGCCCAGTTCTGAATTCTGTACCTAGATTAAACTCCTATTACACTCAAGGGGAGTTTTGCCTTAGATAAGATTTCAGGACTAGGCCTCCAGGTTTGTACAACACTACAAAATAGCAAATGCTTGCATTTAACCCTCCACATCCTTTTCCCTCTGTCAGTTAAGTTTTACTGACTACTGTTTTTATACTACATTGTGTAGTCGCATATAAGGATAGGGAAGAATCCATTGCAATTCTTTGCACACTGTTATCACAGTAATCACTGGAAGGAAAAAAAAAAGGCAGCCATACATATTCTACTGATTGGTAAATTTTGGCAAATTCAGTCTTCTAGGTGGTGAATCTCTGTGTACATAGCTGGTGCTGAGCATTTTGCAGGCCAGAGGGAACACACAATGGATGTGGCTTCTTTTCTTAAGGAACTAACAATTGCAAGAGAGTACTTTGCCTCAAAGTTTTGCTTTTGGAAGTGCCTTAGAAATAGCAGTGATGTAATAATGACATTATTTGTACTCTACATTGACAGCAGACAAACAAATCCCACAATGTATCACTGTATGCCAGTGGCGTCACTATGCATCTTAAATACGGAATAACAAAGTATTTCATAGATATATTAAAAAATAAATCTAAAAAAAAAGGTAAAGAAGGGGATCTACTGGCTTATTTTATTTCATCTTTATGTTTGAGGACATATTACACATCCAATTTTCTTTATTTATATTTGAGATTAATAACTAGGCATGAAGAAAATGGGTGAATCTTAACACCTGAACACTTTTCAAACATGAAAAGATCCATCCTGCCTTTGCCATCAAATTCTGCTGTCTGTGAATTCACAACTCTGGTTGATAAATGTGTAAGTAGAGTCACAGACATATACCTAAATGACAATAAAATTACATCTCTTTCAGTTCTAATATGCACCTGTATGAGTAAACACAATGCCTTCATTTGATATGTAAAGAGCATTAAATACATACTATTTAATGTTAATTATTTAGGCAATATATATATTTATATATATTTTTGCCTAAATGATTAACTGTGCTAAAAGGATGTCAAAAAAACCCAACAAGAAGAATGATGTCACTTGGTTGATTAACAGCACATCATGATCTTACTTGTCTGAGGATTTAAACACACAAATGGTCATTTCTTCAACAAACATACAGAAAAAGAATTACAGATTCTTTATATGTGCAATCAAAAAGAAGAAAGAATTTATTTATACTAAAAAAAAAAATCAGCTACAACTGGGTAAGATGATGGAATTAATATTTTCAGTACTTCCAACCCTCCTTAAACCTTCAGTTCTCCAATATTATCTTAAGAACATTCATTAAATATGACTCTATACACCTGGGGAACTTTGACAATAGCAAAGCATGAAATCAGGTCTGTTAGTTTAACACAGCTGCTCATTTTTTAAATTATGCCTTCAATTTAGCTGATTAAAACCTCTTCACAGCATCATGTGTACTTCTCAGTACAGAAGGTGAAGGGAAAGATGTCATACCTTACATCTTTAGTAAAGATCATTTTAATTTGGAAAAAGGTAGGATTTGAACTCTGTCTTTTTTAATCTTACTAGTTCTAAAGCAATCTTCTTACAATCTACAGACAGGGTATAGGTTGTAGCACATTGCTTCCATATAAATTTCTTGAATATCATAAGCCAAATACATGTTTCTGATGACTCTACTTAGGTGCTGCTTCTACATCTGCTTCAATGTATTAGCAAATAAAAGCAGAATGCAGAAAGATAGCAGAGGCAGAATATACATCTGTAATAATTAAAAAAGGTAACTATACTAAACATTTTCACATTAAGCAACATGTAGGAGTGCCAAAGTGAATTTCTGTTGCTCTAATCACATACTGCCACTTTAACTCAGGTAAAAGTTATAGTAGGTGGAACCTGGGCCTTCACTTTGTGACGCCACTGCTGTGATCAATGGAAAAAAAATGCTTGGAGCCTGATCATCTCTAAATCTAAAACAAAGACACATCATGCACTTTGACCTGTACCTTTACTTGCATGGCCTGTATGAAAGAAAAATAAAAGGAAAAAAACAAAACAAAACAAAACAAAATGTAAGTTAAAGAGATGAAAAGATGATAATTTTACAAGTTAGTAATAAACTTACTCAGCTTTATCAGGACTTATAAGTTTGCAGCTAAAACAGTAGATTCTAAGTATATAATCAAATATTAATGAAATATTTTTTATTCAGCTTAATCTGTATTAAATGACTGAACTTTTGAAGTTATCTGTCACTATTCAGCACTACCATTTGTTGCTTCAACACAAAAGGCAGTACCTCTAGTAGAGTAAGCACATCAGTATAGTGATTACTGCACCTTCTCCTGATATTGTTAGGAGAAGGAAGATGTCTGGAACTCTGGACAGTCCAATAATAAAAAATATTATTCTCACTAAAATAGCTCTTCTTAGCTCTTTTCCCCACCAAAAAAATGATTGAGAAATGGAAGTCAAACTAGCACTGTAAAGGTGCAGCATTTCATTTATAGCTGTATTTTCCCACTGTATAGCTCATTACTGTTTTGAAGACAGCCTGGGAGAAAACTTGACCTAAGCATATATCCTAGGAGTACCCATTCTGATGACACTATTATAAACTAACTGTAACTGGCATACAGACACAGTTGGTTTTTTCATGCATATTACATTAATATCATAAATACACTTCAATAAACATGTATTCCATAGTCAACATTACATTATCATTGTCTCAGGCAATCTTAAGACAATAAAAACAAAACTATGCAGTTATGGTAAAATGACAAAAAAATTCAACTGTTAATCAAAAGAATCCTTGTTCAAGCATGGGAAAATACTATAGAAAATTATTGGTTAAAAACAAACAGAAAAAAACCCACAAAGAAGCCAACACTTCTGTGATGGCTGTAATAGTAACTTTGTTTTCTCATGATATTTGAATTAGCTTCAAAACGATGAAGTGATTACTAAAATCTGTCTTTATATCCTACTGTACTTATATCACATAGTGAAGAAAACCAGCTACGAGTCAAGAAAGACTGAAAGACAAGTCATCAAATCAAGTATTAAGCATCTTAGAATCTTCAATATCTTACTCAGACAAATAGCAAATTTTAATTGAAAATGTCAATTGTGTGAAACATATAAGCTGCACAGACATATCTCAGTGAAGGTAAGTAAAGACAAGATGTTAATTGTATTTCATTTATTAGCAATGACCATAAAAAATAATCCACTCACGATCTACCATAATATATCTAAAGGAAATGTATTCAGTACAATTGGAATGTATTTTATGCAATTGAAATTCTCAAAGAACTAAAATTCTTGCAGAAAATACTAACATGAAATCCTCTAGATATCATATACATGCAATAATATGTATTATGTATTGCACATGGGTGCAAATAATGTTTCATAATACAAACGTGGGGTTTAAGACTGTCTCAAATTTCTATAATAGGTCTATTCAAATGCTTTTTAAAAATAGATTTAAAAAAATAACAATGAAGGCTAGTCAAATAAAACTTCAATAGGTTATTGAACTGTTTAGCAACTGAGGTTATATATCCAGACACACATTCATTTAGATTCCAAAACTTACACAGAAAAAGTGCCCACAAATGTATTATACATTTATTATGTAAATGTGAATGTATATGTTTAGTCTTTTTATACCAATTAACTGTAAAACGCAATAGGACATCATTGCATCTAAATCGAAATGCTATTTTATCAACAAACCTACGAAGGGTTCAAATATAACAGATTAGTGGAGTTGAATGTATTTAAATTCTCCATTTCAAAACTTGTATCACAAATCTGTTATTTCAATGTAATCTGAGTTACCAGTCTCTCTCAGACTGAAAGTTCTCTAACTTACCATTCCCCTCCGAGCAATCTGCTGCCATTTTTTTAAAAAAGAAAAATTAAAAAACTTGCTCAGCTGTTAATACATTTATTTGAGAAAATATTAACAAAGTTAATATGGCATAATCAAAATATAATGGGTATTTAATCAATTTACTCATTGTAATGAGGAATCATTTGTTACCACTGCTATTGTCTCCAGATAAAAAAATGTAATCCTAATCCTTCATCCTTTGTATATTTTTCTTCTGCATATGGCACATAAAGATATAGAACTTTACGTACATGATATATCAAACTTTACACACTAGTACTACCACAGTATCTTGTACCTTAGGAAAAACACTAGTGTTTGTTGTAAGACAGACAGTGGTCTAAAGCAGCCCAAGATCAACATGGGGTTTTACTCCTTTAAAAGACCCTAAACTGTCATCTTGGGCCAACTATTAATAGCTAGTTTTCATACTCACAGTTACCTATACATTGTCATGCTTGATAAATACTGGTTATGATTGCTTCCACTAAAAATAATGTGAATAAAGAGGAACTGGTGATAAGGAGGAAAGGGCTAATTATTCTGTTAGCATATTACTTCCTGACCTGACTGTTAATATTAAAGCAAGAAATTATAAAAATAATGCTCCCTAATGTAATGTCCTCTACTGATTATTCTCTGAGGATATAAGTATCAAGCCTTGTAAAAAACCCTGAAATTCCGTTAGAGAATTTTTCATTTATCACAGAATCATCTAGGTTGGAAAAGACCCATGGGATCATCGTGTCCAACCATTCACCCTACTCTACAAATTCAACCCTAGACCATATCCCCCAACACTACATCTAAGCGATTCTTAAACATGTCCAGGGATGGCAACTCAACCACCTCCCTGGGCAGCCTATTCCAATATCCCACCACTCTTGCCACGAAGAGTTTTTTCCTAGCGTCCAGTCTAAACCTATCTTTTTTCAGCTTGAAGCCATTTCCTCTGGTTCTATCACTAATTACCCGAGAGAAGAGACCAGTACCAACCTCTCTACAATGTCCTTTCAGGTAGTTGTAGAGAGTGATGAGGTCTCCCCTCAGCCTCCTCTTCCTCAAAC
>JANIJG010002091.1:48402-64109 GCA_024611175.1 Megaceryle torquata | reverse complement strand
TAAAAATATAATAAAAAATAAGAACAAAAAAAAAAAAAAAAAAAAAAAAAAAAAAAAAAAAAAAAAATCAGATCCAAATGTATGCTTTAATGCATGCGCTTGTTTTAGAGCACTTATATTTTATATCATGAAATGTTACCAATTTCCTGCTTGGAAAACATATATAGAAAACAACTACAAAACTTCTAAAATATGCCTCATGTATTGTATCATGATATTTAAGTCATCATGAAATAAACACTTATATAAATGAGAGCATGTTCTGTGTTCTGCAATCACTCCTGCAGACATGGTATTATATTAATAAAATATTCAGTCCTTATATCTTTTATTTCTTCCCACATAATAGTAGCCATGCAGTGCTCTTGAATGCTATGATTTGATATTAATGTGCTTACAAATATTATATACATATAAACAAAAATTCTAATCTTCCTTTACACCCATATGAAGAAAAACACATTTACATATGGACGTTACAAATATTTGTATATTTAAATACATACAACAGGCATTTGAAAATGTAATCTCAAAACAAAACTCTTTCAAATTTGAGTCATATTGATTCTTGACATTAAATTCCTGTCATTTTATTCAGATTGGAACAGTACAAGGGATACCTATTGTTTATTTTGTGAAGATTTAGTTTGTCATTCCTGCCATGCCAGACTGACTACAATATGACACTAACGGTTTGCATCATATTATCAACATTGGAGTGAGACACAATTTAGATTAAATATGAATCACCTGATTGTAATCTGTCATATTTTTGACATCGTACACCAAATTCTTGGCTCCCCAGGCCAATTCTAATGTATAATTCTTGAAGTATACATGTTAAATTTATGTGTAGTGATTGATACATGACAAAAGTACAGAGTTACATGTTAGACTCTGTTATTGTGCAATTAATCATCACATAGCATGGACTGTGCCCACTGCTCATCTTGCTAATGAGGATAACACAAACATTTCAAGTCTCTCACACAATTTTCAGGACCTGCATCTTGAAAACAAGAACACATATTAAATGCTTCCTTTCACCCAAATATTCAATTGCTGTTCAATGCCAGTTATGAACTAATGACAAACAGAAAATCAGTTATTATTGCTTGTATACTTTCCAGTGTCAGGGTTTGGCTTAACTAAGTTCAGAACATTAAAAATTATAAGAGAAGCAAATCTTTTTAAAGAGAATTAAGACATGTCAAGGCACATTTTATTTGACTCTCTATTGTGTAAAGTTGAATTTAGAGCAGCTAGGTTACAGCCAATGAAGATATAGGTAAATGTAAAACAATAAACCCCATTACTTCTCCAAAATATTTTCAAAATAGGATTGCTCCAAACACATTACAAATATGAAAAAAGCAAAGGGTTCTTATCTACAATTACTAATACTCTTTTGGAATTTGACTTCAACTGGCTTTAATTTAGGAAGGCAGTCTTCCCCAGCTAATGTCAAACCATCATTTTTTACCCTGACAACATGAATTTTCTTTATGATACAGGTAACAAATGTACTTTCCAGCTGTCATGTCAGCATCTTGCCATATTAAAAATGAACAGAGAGAAATGAATGTGGTTTTTAATAACAAACAAAAAAACCTGCACATGGCATGCTATGTGTATGAATAAACAGGTATATGGAAAAACAGCATTCCTCCATCAAATTTGACAGAGCAATGTGACTGACGTTCAAAGAAAAATATCAGGCAACCAGTGTTTCTTCACTTGCTTTTGTGAAATAGCGTTTACTTTTACCTGAAAGATCAACAACCCATATTATATATTACAATGCATATCCTCTTGTGAGTTTAACTTTCTCAAATCCAGATCTTTATTATACTCTTGTGTCTTTGACTACTTAACAGACATTTAAATAAGTAACTTTAAGGTACATAGCTTATATTTTGCATAGTAGTTGTCATGTCTATCATCAAGAAGCAAAATTGTTTTTTGTTGTTCTGTCAACACAGCAATTTGATTTTTAGAACCTTCTTACAACATACTAAACATATGCTGAAGATTTAACTGATGAACAAATTTTTATTAACTTACTTTAGACATCTTGCTCTTTGTGTCTCCTGTTAAAAATGCCAAATTGTTGATTTCATTCTGAATCACAAAATTTTGTTCTTCTCTTTTGAAATTCTAAAGAAAAAAAAAAAAAAAACAAAAAACCAAAACACCACACAAAAAACAAACCACCAGAAATTTAATTCAGCTGCATCTGACACATTTATATTTAAAGATAAAATGAAATTGAAGAAAAAAATTATACATCTTATCTTACATGTGATTTACACCACAGGATAAAAACTTCAGCTACCATTCGAAAGAGTTCATCAGAATCTCCATCTGGTTTCTTTAGCCAATTGGCTCTAATTACAAAAACAAGAGAAATTTAAAATAAGACAATTGAACATAACAGACTGTTTAATAATAGATTAGGTTACGTCTCTATGGTTAATCTTGGAATTTAATGAAAATCACTTAAAATTTCCATGACTGTGGTGGGAAAGACCATTTTTAATGGCAGTTTAACCTGTCTCCAACAAAATTCCTGATTGTCTACTTATTTCTTCCTGCTCCACAGCCATCATCTGCAAACCATGTATTTTTGTGCCTCATCAGTGAGCCAAACTAGAAAACAGACCTCGCTGAAAAGCAGACCTCTTTCTCCAACTATTTCTCTCTTTTGTTTATCCCCCCCCCCCCCAAAAAATTTATTAAAATTTTGTGTTGATCCAAATTGGAACACTATAATGAGGAGAGGAGGAAGAGTATAGGGAAATGAATGACTGTGTAGAGCTGTATGGACTGACCTTGTTTTTAAGCTGAAACAAGGTAGGTTTAGAGTAGACACTAGGAAAAAACTCTTCAGGGAGAGTGGTGGGATATTGGAATAGGCTGCCCAGGGAGGTGGTTGAGTCGCCATCCCTGGATGTGTTTAAGAATCGCTTAGATGTAGTGTTGGGGGATATGGTCTAGGGGTGAACATGTAGAGTAGGGTAAATGGTTGGACACGATGATCCCATGGGTCTTTTCCAACCTAGATGATTCTGTGACTGCTTCAGCTGATTTACTTTTACAGGAACTAATACAGTTTTGTTTGGTCTGTGTCTGTCTCCACAAGGATGCTTGGAAAACTACCAGACGCAGCCCTCTTATATGTCTCTAAATTAAAATGCATTAATATGACCATACATAAAGTGGGCACCTGACAGCAGACATGAAAGGAATTACTATATTATAACTTACGCTCATTAACTCTGTCTTTCTAATTGGATTTCTCTACAGCCCAGTTAAATCTGTGTTTTTTTAAAATGGGAAGTGTTTGCTTGTCACCGAGGTCTGACATAGTAAGGCCTTGTTTTCATCTAGAAAAAGCAAAGAATTTATCTGCATGAATTGGTTCACAGTGTAAATGAAAATGTCCGTGTGCATGCAATGAAAATGCCCATAACTAGCACAATATGTACTAACACTTAAAAAATATAAGTGGACAACGATTGTGTACAGAAGAACAACATTGTTAAGAATCGAATTAAGATAGAGTAGATTTCCTGAGGGTTTTTTTTAGAATTTATAGAGATTTATAGAGTTACTATAGATACTTCAGATACTCTTCTGAAGAGCGTCTTGGGGTCATGTTCTGGGACAAAGGAAAGGGAAACTGTAGGCACAGAATAATCCTTCAGTAAATAATTGAGAAGAAAAACTTCTGGTAATTCCAAAGGCAATACAATGTTGTCCAAACACTTTTTATTTTCATCTTAAAAGAAAGCAACAGAGATTATTAACATCTCTGTGGTATTATCTGCAAGTAAAATTATTTAATTGAGGTAAAAGTTTTTTTCTCTCCTTCATTAACAGTTTAGGGCTTTAGCCATTTTTTAATTTTTGAAAGGATATGTGTTCTCAATAGTAATAGTGCAGTTAGAATGCAACCAGTAAGGTAAATACACGTGAGAAGAAGATGTGAATTCAAGGGAAATCATTTTGTAAATTAAGAATCATTAAAATATTCATGATCTGATTCTCGGCATAACTGCTGAGTTTATTTAATTATGCTCAGCATAATTGCGTGATAAATGCAATCTGTCCTTTCTGATTATCCAATCATGGATTCCAGTACATTATCGAGGTTGAATTATTAGTTTTGATTATTAGTCTGAGTTTAATTACTACTTTTAATTTACCTGTTGTTGTCTACATAACGTATCAACATCGGATAGAAGGCATAAAGGTCTCTACAAAGAACAGCAAACTCATCCAGAATGAGTAGCTCAGCTTCTTGGGTGTCAGCTTTACTATCTGCTTTCAGTTGCTCCTCTTCCATCACAATCTTTATAGCTTTCTTCTTCAACTTCTCCAGTGTTGGAATAAAATGAGTTTTGAGTAGATCAGGTCTGGCTTTGCTGATTATTGGTTGAGCATAAACTATACATAAAAATATAGATAATCCTATGATTAATGCACAATTGATATTTTTCATCATATTAATATGAATTTTTCACTTCTAGAAAACAAAGCTCACAATGCTTCACACATTTCAGGATCATTATAAAATTATTAATTAAACTATGAATATAGCTTTGTAACTACTATGTGTATTGAGATATTAAAAGCTAGTTACTGTAAATTTAGTTTATAATTATTCTAGTCTTACATCAATTAAAGCTATCATTCTTTTGGCAAGTAACATATCTCTAACTTAGAACCTAAAAAAAAAGTAGGGATTGAAACAGAAGTCCTCACAAAAATACTGCTGGGTTTTTTTTGTGCGTGGGTTGGTTTTTTTTGTATACAATATCATAAAATAGTCAGTAGACAGTGCTCTGGAAGAACTCCCTCTTACCTCTTTTTCCTGGAGCAAAACAACTAATTCAAGATTACAGCTCTATTTTGTACAAGCATTAGTAATAAAATGCAGTCCATGTGAGTAAAAAAAACCTTGAAAAACAATCCTAGTACATTTTCTCCTTATGTAGACAAGGAGCCACTAGAAAACTGCAAGCTGTGATCTCTACAATAAAGTAGGAAATAACTTACTAAATTTTAATTGAATCCTTACTATTATTAAAGACCTCCCAATATTCAAAATAATACTGAAAACCCTGCACCAATGGGGTATTAAAGTGTGGCAGGATGTTATTACCATCACACAGATTTTCTTGAACCACCTTATTGTATACTACAGTCTTATACTGTTTAAGATGAAAGATAAAATTTGCATACAGTAAATTTCTTTAGCTAGCTAGCTATTAAATGTTACAGGACATTTTGTGAAATCTTTCTGCTCATTTAATAGCTGTCACAGTTACTCAAAGTAACTAATTCTGAACTTGGTTACTCCTGGGATTACTTCACCATATACACTTTCTTTCCCTTTTGCCCTGATATTTCATGAACAGAATTTATAGGACTTATGCTCTTTACTGTGATGCTCAGTTCTTAGGTGTCTTGAAATTCAGTGGAATTAACAACTCCAATTGAAATGCTAAGTCTCTTATACAGTACATAAAGAAGGTAAGATTTTTCAAAGTCCATTATGTTGTATAGAAAGCTTTCTGTTTACAGGGATGCTAATAATAATAAAAATATCTTTCTCTTATTACTACTTACCTACTCTTTATGTTTCTTTCTTTCTTTCTGTTTTTAATTACAAATTGTTATTATTCTATCACTGGGGATATGGTAAAGTGTAGCAAAGTAATTAAATATTATTAGATACAATTACTCTTTAAAAATATTTACAGTACCTGCAATTCTTTTCATCCAAGATGCTTCATCTATTCCCAGATTGTTGTTAATGATTTTCAGAATGTTTCCAAGAACGATGCTTAGATGCTCAGATGTTATCATTGTACAGCAAGGCCCAGCACTTTGAGGAACACTCTCAGACCCTCTTTCCCACCAGTAGGATAAATAGTTGCATAGCATGGGTAAGATAACCTCAATTACATGAGGCATTTCAGTATATCTTGCTCCAGACTCTGCTAAATCATTAATTTCCTTAATTAGTCCATCCAGCTGAGGGATCTCCGGACACATCTCTTCTACTGTATCAGGCATACCTAAAACTACAAGAAAGGGTAGAAAAACAAAAAATGAATTAACAAAATAAAACCAAACATCTACGTTCATCTATATTTAAACCCTAAATACCAATAACATTGTCACTCGGGTTTGGGTTTTTTCACCATCTTGACCAGATGTAACCATAGTAAGACTTGAGAGTATAGATGGGTTTCTTATCTCTTATGTCTTTCTGATGATGTGCATATAGCAGTGATGTAAACAATAGCTGTCATGCCTTTACTATAAGATGTCCTGCAATTATCTGGTGAACAGCCCAGCTATGTAAAAGTACAGAACTGAGAGCTTCTATCAATACTGGATGAACTGGGGCCATTGTTTCCCTAACAATTTACAACTTTTATGCCAATTTGCATGATTAAATCCAACTCTGGGAAAAGGAAACAGCTCAAATTATAGGTGAGATTAAAATAAAACTATCTAGTTCATGAACTCTGCACATTTATCTCCTGACAAAAATGCCAGGAAGGAATTCCAGTTGTCAGATGTTTGCATTGAAAACTGAAGAGTGCTTGTTCATCAGTTAACAATCCATCATAATCTAACACCACTCATTCTACCAAAATTAGCTGGAGAGGAGCAAACTTTTTTCTTTGTGTGTGAGGAACAGTACTTACTTGCTCTTTCTCTTGCGCTTTTTGTGTTGAAGACAGACAAGGGGTTGTAATGATTGAGAGAAGGTTCGAGGAATGCTACAGGAATGGCTGCTGCAAGAGATGCTAAGCACTCACCAAGTGCAGGACGCTGCCTGTGTATGAAAGACACTAAAAGTTACCTGAAAGGAAGTCTTTCACTAGGTTTTCAATGTCTAATGTGTGTTATAAAGCAGCATTAACATTTATTGCTGATTTAGTTTACCTTTTTAATACATTAGAAACTATGTGACAATTTCAAAAAGTCATATTTCTCACATGAACAAAACTACTGGAAATTACACTGGTAAAAGAAACAGTTTTTACAAAAGACAACCTCCATCAAGTATTGCATATTAAAGGCGAACTGATCCACAGTGCAGCTCTGCAACTGCAAACTACAGAAAGCGTGTCTAGAATATGCAAAAAGGATAGATTAGTAACTGTATATTGTTATTATACCTTTGGTTTGCTTAAACAAGAAGCAAAAATATAAAAGAAAGAGGAATTTGTTTTGGCAGTCATACCATGAATGAAGAGAATGGATACCTAGGTATAGCATTCATAATCAGAATGCCTGTAGAAATAATACTACACATGTCCATGTTAGGGCTCAAAGTAGTTGAGGACTACTGCATTTTGCATCCAGTTCTCAACATCTATGAATGAGAGACATTTAGAGAATAAAAGTCTGCAGAGGAATCAGAAATATCTCCCAACATGCTAAGCAAGCAAACACTCTTTGTACAGAGGATAAAACCCTTGACAAAAGAAGGTCATTAAAACAAGGCAGCAGCAGTAATCCAACTTAGTATTATTTCTGAGCCCCAGCAGCCAGGAGACTTGTAAATTCAGCTGAACTATTTTGTCCATAAAGAATTATATTCACCTATGAAGAGTGAACTATGACTCATCCTGCAATAGAAGGTAAAACTTCTTAATGTCCCTGCCAAAATTCACTAGGAGAAAAACTGTACTTGGATCCTAAATCAGAACATTGTTTAACTTGAGTAACTGTTCAAGTCAGCTTAATCATTCACTTCTACTTTTTACTGAAATATTGAGCGGTGTGTTTGAAATTCTACCGCCCACCTAGACACTGATATCTACCTACAGCCTTAATTTGAGAGCCTGAGTGAATCTAGTGAAAGCCAAAGTAAATGAAATCTACAGTTGGAAATGTCTCACACAGTCTTATAAGACTAATTCATTTCCCCAGGTATATCTGACCTGACCACTCTTCCCCTCCAAGAAGACAACTGCAGTAGGAAAAAGTGATGTTGCTAACATCAATGTTTAATGTAACTGTCCCATGCTTAAAGCTATTGACAATCAATTGGAGGCCTGTACTGTGGTCTCGCTCTTCTGATAGAAATACAATTCAAATAAAATAATCTTTTATTTTCTGTGAGAAGACCCTGACTACTAGTTAACATAGGGGTCAGGCACTTCCTATTTTGCCTATCACATCGGTGTCAAAGAGATTTTCAAGCCCAGAAAAACAAGAAAGACTATAGCTTTGTAATTAAGTGATGGACGAATAAGTGACTGAATGTGAACATACACTAGAATATGCTTGTACACACACGTACATGCATGCAGAGTGGGAGGAAAGAGCCTGCCTGGGAGACTGCTCTTGCATTTTGCAGGAAAGAATTATTAAATAAATGAGAGGGAGAGGGAAGGAGGGGAGAGACCAGTATCCCTCATACAAGGCAAGGCTTCTAACCATACTGAAGAGTTGTATTTCCTCCAGTTTAGTCTCTCTCTCAGGCCCTGTGAATTTTAAAGTTCTCGTTATAAAAAAAGATCATGAAAAGTGCCTAACCTAAAGCCTTTGGAAGCATAAGGAAGTGTTGTAAATATCTTATCTCCTGCCTGGTGATAGACAGACCAACAATTCTCTTTTCTGCATTAGCATATATGGATTTGAGCCTCCTTTAATGGAAGAGCATCTAAAATCCAGGGCTTGGAACATATCATAGTAACTAGATGCTTAAAGGAATTGCAGGCCCTACTCTTTTTAAAAGCAAGTAAATGTTAAAGTGGTTTCTTTTGTAGTGTTAAAGTCTGTCAACATGCTCAGGACAACTATTTTGATAGGCGTATCTGTGAGACAGGCACAGCTTATTACTCATTGTACTTCCTACAACAACATGAAATAGCCAAGCCGGGAACTTTAATGGCAACCCATGGAAAAATTTATCTTTCTGTATGAGAAAAATAAACTCCCTGCAATTACACTGCCATCTGGAGCATGAGTTGTCTGCTTTTATTTAGTTTTGGGCTGGGTTTCTTTTGCATATGGAATTGAACTATAAGGTACAAGCATTTATTTTAAACATGCTCACACTGTTTCAGATTCACCTTTCATTCAAACTCCTTTACTACCTAAATAGCACACTCCTTAAGAAAAGAATATTTTACATGCTGGGTTTTTCATCCAATACCTTTCAACATATATGTTCTTCCCAGTCCCAAGCGAATAGAGGCTACAAAGAATTCTGTAACATGAAACTTGTACATCACCCACTAGAGGAAAATAAGAAGTAGATCATCAGTATTTAATCAACTAGAGACTACTTTCCAAATTTTAAACATCTGTTTTATGCAACTGATAAAGAATGTAAAAAAAAAATTTAGCACAGTATCACCAAACATATCATGCTGTCAATACTCCACCCTTGTTATTTATCTTCAATTTAACTGATACCTCATCTGCAATCTACCTTAATTCCAAAAGCTAACAGATCCTAAGACATTTGAAGAGACCAGCAGATACTTGCTAATAACATACAGCAGGTTGTCACACTTGCAGAGTAGAATTTTAAGCTTAACCACATCAGTCTGTGTGTCTAACCACTAGGAACATGATCTAAAGGCCCATTTTAAAGAAAGCCATTTCATGACTATCAGTCGTTAATTTGGAACTGTCAAAACCCAAATTTATACCAAGTTTTGAAACAGCAGACTACTAAATCTCAAGGAGGCATTTGAGCAATTTTTAACTAAATGATGCTAAAAATAAGGAAAATTTAAATTAAAAGAACTAAAGTGTCTTTCAAATGCAAGAAAAAAACCAAACCCACAGGATATTAATAAAGAGTTGTGTCCTTTAATCTAATGAAGTAAAAATATGTGAATAGGCATAATTTAGTTTTCTGTAGAAAAATAGTCTAATCCACCCTGTAAGACAGTGCTTCAGGGGAAGTTTTAATTTCTCTCTCAATGTTTTGAGAAATATTGTGCAAAATTAACTTGAAACTTAGTGAATATTATTTTTAAACATGCACTGGAAATAAGGTACTATGCAGCTAATTTCAGATTTAATACTGGAAATATGCATGTTACTGAAAACAGAATTTCATCCTTTAAATTAATGCAATTAATGCAATGCAACCATTACTAAAATGCATTTGTTCTATGAAAACACAATAAAATAAAATACTTACGAAGTAAATCAATTCCAAACTGATATTGTGAAATATGTTCAAAAATCGATGTCAAGATTGGTAACAATGCTACTGTAGTATAATTGATATTCTGTGAAACACCCTTGATTTGTGTCCGTGAATGGGTAAATTTTCCTAGTTTAAGATTTTCTGAAGTTTTTTCCAGGTCTTCAGCTGCATTTTCAAAAAAGGCACGCAATCCAGCTTTAACAAGCTCAGATCCTGATTTCATAACAGTTCTGAAATATCATAAGGGGAAAAATACTTTGTATTGAGCTTTAGTAGTTACATAAATATATATACATACATTCTATCAGTCTTTGAAGATACACACAACTATCAGTAAATTTTACATTATGAACTGAAAAGTACTATTGTATCTATAAGCCACAATTACCTTAGAGTATTTAATACAAAATAATAATAACAAAGAACTTTCTTACTCAGTCTTGTCTTTCCAGTTTTTGTGATCTATTTTCAAATAAGATAATGCTTCTCAGCAAATATCATAGGTGGTCAGAAAGCTCCTCAGTACAATATGCTCAAGAAAGTAATTCTTAATGGGTGCCACTAACTAGATATGCAAGTCAGGATACACGCTTACCTATCTTCAAGGCACCCTGAATGTAGCAAATGAAGCTGCAATACCAGCATCACAGTCCCATTCCTTAATTTCCCACCCCCCCCATTCTTCTTCAACCCCTTAATGAAGCTTTCTAGTGTTAATCACAATGAAGTAATTGTCAGGCTGCCATATAACATAACCGGGCCAGAAAAGAGGTCAGATTAGAAAGTTGCCCTGGCCTGTGTTTCAATCTACATAAGCATTTCAGTGGTAAACAGTAAAAGTCACCAAATACAACTATGCCCGTATATTAATACATTCTGCATACTTCTAATCCCAAATTTTCAATATGCACTGAATTAATATCTACAGGTATCAACACATGCAATTTCAAAATTTGTGTCATTTACATCTCCCAGTAAAGTCTGCAAATGCCCTTGGAAAGACTGACAGAAGTTTTCAATAACAAACAGTGAATGGAAAAATATAGATTAAACCCTTTAGACAAAATCTGCTAATACAGAGGTCAATATACAAATTATTGATAACTGCTAATATAATTACTTACAAATAAGGAATAAAAAACACAGAAATAATTCAACTTCTGCAAATCTCTGCAACGCTTACATAGCTTGTAGCTCGTACAAATGTTGCAAACTTACCGTGTGTCAAGAGACTGAGCTAAAATGTGTAGGCAGTTCACCATTGTAGCAGAATCACTACCTGGGTAGGAAGAGATAGTATGAAATCACCATAGTAAAGAAAATGTAGGATCATCTAATGATCCAAAATGTCATTTTGGAGATGCACAGGTTAAACAAGACATGGCATAAGTCTCCCACATTAGGTCACTGGAGAAGTAGGTCTGGTTCTAGAACTAACTTTCAATTCTTAAGTCCATTTTATGCAATAACTAAAAAGAATAACTAGTGTCTACTCATGACTCATTTTCATCAGTTGACCCTGCAACATTCTGAACTTTCTATCTTGTAGTACCTACAGTTCTTTTATTATTTTCTTATCAATAACTGTGAAAAAGGTATGTTCTTTTTCCCTACATCACCCTAGCCTAATGGTAAACTGATCTACTGGATTCAGCAGCTGGATGAAATCCAAACAATTAGTGTAAAATGACTTTTGAAAAGCTAAAAATAAAATCTCATGCCTTTTCTGTTACTTTTTTTTTTTTTTTTAAAGCAGTCTGAAAATCCTAGAAGCTGCTATTTCTTCCTGCTACAACATTTCACATATTTTATTAATTATCATCTTCAGAGCCATGTTCAATGCACTCACTAATTGTACTGGAAGTTTATGAATAATTTTATAGAATTTTGCCTATAATGTGTGAAAAGTTTCAGGAAAGATAGAAGCAATGGTTATACATTCTTTATATTTTAAACTTTTACCAAGACCTTTCTTAAGAACTTACCAAAAAGTGAGATCCTATGTCTAACAAGAGCAGCTAGTTTGCAGAACAGGCTAAAGTAGAAAAGAACAGAAAGAGCAGGACAAGGCAAGACAAAGATTAAAGATTTATTTTGAATATGAGATAAACAGTAGTAGAAATATGAAAGAGAAAACAGCACAGTTTCTGGATAGTGTATTTTGAAGGATGTTAACATTCCTTCACTCATATTTGACATATTTGACAGTCAGTCAAATAGCTGCATTAAGGAGAGTAACTTTTTTGAAGCTTCTGAATTCCCTCATTTTCTGAGTTTCACTACCTCAGAGTTAACTTGAAATGTGAAACTTTCTTTTGTTTACACTGGTTTCCAACAATTCCATATATATGGTTGAGTCATTCTTTATGGCTATTGCTTCTGAATAAGATGTTTGGTTTGTTTTGTTTTTGTAGGAACAAGAAAAACTGAGTAACATTGTAATATTTTACTTGTCATCTTGCAGAAAATGAATATTACAAACCTTCATACTGTTTAAAACAACTTGGGAAGATATAACTTGTAAATAAGTAAATCTGTATTTAGCTACTGCTGATGATAAGATGAATCCTGAATTATATACAGATTACAAGAGCTTCTGGCAAATATGTCAGAAACTTGAATATCTAACTTATTTTTTAAAATAAGAGGATAAGTAAGAGAAAAGAAAAAATCACCAAGACTCTCAAGATTAAAGAAGCTACTTTAATTTTTAAAAACAAAGACAACTAGGCAGACTTGTGTAACATCTGTCCTATACTTTATAAATGAAATTAGGATACAACAACATAAAGCAAATATATCTTAGGAATTGATATGGTCTCTTATTAACAACAGATTGTCATTATTATCTTCACAATAGTAAGTAATTACTACACTTCCTATAAGATGAAAATATGTGACTGATAGTAACTTTTCTCAGTGAAGAAGAACAAAAAATATAAGATATTTCTGAATTTATAATAACAGATATACAAGCTAGACATCTAACTTCATTCATGTGCCTTTGTAAAGGTGTTTTCTACAACCCCAGTAATCATCTATTCAGCTTTATTAAGCTGACCTGACTGACTTTAGAGAAGTAATAGAACCATTCAGAGAGGAAGCATGAAAATGAAATGAAATAATAAAATGAAATGAATTAAAATAACTTTTCTTCTCCTGAACCTGAGCTGACTTCCCCAGCTACTGGTGTACTATCTTGTACATTTGTATATATCTGAAAGCTCAGTAAAGCAGAATCTTAGGGGCTTAACACTCACTGTTATGGGCAACTGCTATATAAGGACTACCACCCACCTAGAAGACAGAAACAAAAGGGTAACAATAACTTAGAGAAATGCAAAAATATGTTGGAGGATAAACTGAAGAATGGAATCTAGGAAGTTCAGTGCTAGGCCTGATCATACATAACAAGTAACCTTTACTTCCAAATTTTATATCTCCTCTTCCATTAGAAAAAGCAGTCAACTCTGGTGAAGTTGACTTCTAGTGAAGGAAATCAAAAGAAATTTGGCAACTGACAGTATGAGAGTAAAATACAGTTTGAAAGATTATGATACAAAATTTCCCAAAAATTTTCCCAGGAAAAAAAAAATGGCAACAAAAATAATGACAGTCATAGTTAGAAAAAAATTAAATATCAACTTCTAATTGTTAGTAGCAGAAAAATTACAATAATATTTTTGTAAAGGTAACACATTGTAAATTAAAAGGCAACTCTCTATTTGTTACTGAGTTTTCTAGAATAACTTTGAGGCAAATGGTTGATTCCAACCAAATCTGAAACAGTACATGTGTCTAAAAATTATTAAATTCCAGCAATTTTTGTGCAGATGCAGAATTTTGTAAAGCAAGAAGAATCCATAATTACCCCTAAAAAGAAGCTGTATCATGTTTTTTTCACATTTTTTGATATCTGGAAATTTTAATGAGAGACCATTTAGATGACCCAAGAGTGGTTGGTATAAGCTTCAACCGGAAAGCACCATCAAATCGAAACACTAATCCATCAGAAACTAAGTTTTATTACTTCTACTGCTCACAGAATAATTTATTAATGTATTATCCACAATTGTAATATACTAATATGATATACTCTCTATATAATTATTATATATATGTAATTCTTTAATTATAAGTTAAACAATACTAAAATGAGGAATTCTATTCACTCACTACCATTCTGATACAGAATAAAGTATTCACTTTGCATCTGAAGAAACTGAGCTTTTGAACTATATTTCTCTTTAACATAAGAACAGACCTTCAATTATCTATATAGAACACTCCTGTGTATATTTTAATTTTCTACTTACCTTGCTACCATTTCCTTTTCCTTATTTGATGCATATCCACTGCTACTGAGTGATTTTGTTGGAGAAGACAGGAAGTAGAGGCAGTGATTTGTAAAGTACTGATCAACTAATGGTAAAAGAACCTAAGAAATACAGACACAAAATGCATTTTTCACAGAGCACAATGGTATTATTTAGCAATAATGCTCTGATTGATCAAGTTCATTCAAAGATTTTTAGAAGTTCTGTAAAAGTTGCATTTTCTCATTTCAGACACAAACTTATTTAAATTAAAACATTAAGACTCATAATTTTACTTAGATGTTGCATACATAAGAGTTACACAGATCTAGGTACTTTGGATCTAATTTTGCAGCCTTACTTTTGTCACATTCAATAGTGATAAATATCACTGAACTAAGAGGATCCTTCTCTGCAATTTACATAACTGTCCAGTACAGATATAAAGGGAAATTACTTTTTTTTTTAAGATTCTAAATTATATGCTAAATGTTTCTTACTTCCAATCTGATTATTGACAATATTATTCTTAGTAGGTACACAATTACGTACATGACATTACTATGCATAGGAATACTTCTTCCTGTGCTTGGCACTGGTGAGGCCACACCTCAAGTACTGTGTTCAGTTCTGGGCCCCTCACCACAAGAAACACATTGAATTGCTGGAGAGAATTCAGAGAGGGCAAGAAGTTGGTAAAGGGTCTGAAGAACAAGTCCTATGAAGAGAGGCTGAGGGAATTGGGATTGTTTAGTTTGGAGAAGAGGGGGCTGAGGAAAGACCTTATAGCTCTCCACAGCTATCTGAAAGCAGGTTGTAGTGAAGTGGGTGTGGCCTCTTCTGTCAAGTAAATAATGACAAGACAAGAGGAAACAGACTGAAGTTGTACCAGGGGAGGTTTAGATCAGATATTAGTAAGAATTTTTTTACTGAAAGAATAGTCAGGTGCTGGAACAGGCTGTCCAGGCAGGTAATGGAGTAACCATCCATGGAGGTATTTAAAAAATGTGTAGAAGAGGCCCTTCAGGACATGCTCTAGTGGGATTTTGTTTTCTTGGTTTGTTTGTTTGGGTTTTTTTTTTGTTGGTTTTTTTTTTTTGGGGGGGGGGCCCGTTTTGTTTTAAGGGGAAAATTTATAAAGGGAGGGGCTTGGCCATTCCCCCAAGGAATCTCTCTAAAGTAAAAGAAAT
>JANIJG010002091.1:0-48392 GCA_024611175.1 Megaceryle torquata | reverse complement strand
CCTTGAGGACATGCTTTAGGTGGATTTTGTTTTTTTGGTTTTTTTTTTTGGGGTTTTTTTTTGTTGGTTTTTTTTTTGGGGGGGGGGTGTGTTTTTTTGTTTGTTTGTTTTTGTTTGTTTCTTTGGGGTTTTTTTTAGGGTTGACAGTTGGATGAAGTGATCTTAGAGGTCTTTTCCAACTGTGACAATTCTGTGACTGTGTGATTCTATAGATATACTGTGCACTTCTGTGATATACCATGGCAAAAATTTCAGATATAATTTCAATGTTCAGTGAGAGCAATTAATTTCATGTAATAAATAAGCTGCCTTTTAATTTCCATGTTCCCTCTCATGTAGAAGCAAATATATTAACATATTTTTAAAATATTTGAATCCAGCAAATATATTGAAATAGTTCTGAAGGTGTTTTGAAGATATTTTTAAATATTTGTTAACAACATTTAGTTGGTTATTTACCATGAAAATAATGGGAAATTACACATTTCTATTACCTGAAAAGCAGTCTAACATCACAAATTTTCATGTTCTGTATGACTGAATGCATATGTACATTAACTGAAATACTAAATCACTCACTTTAGCAAAGAATTTTATTTCTTGCTCATGTGGAGATTTTTCAGTTTTTCCACTGGTTACGATGGCTTCTGCAAGCATACAATCAAGGCAGACACAAGTAAGAAGCTGTCTAGTGATAAATAACACAATAGCTCTTGATAAAGCCTTGCAAAGTTAGTTTTGCTGAAATACAAATAAGCCATCAGCAACAGTTTAGGTAGTTACAGATGTCAAATAACTCAATCTGCAAATTAAGAAACAAAGTTTGAGTTTCTAAAATGCAATAAAAATAATGATTGCTACAAATTTAAATATATAAATCCAGGTATTTAAATATTAAAAAAAAAAAAAAAAAATCAAAATAAAATCTGCAGCTTACCCAAATGCGCAATAAACTCTTGAGCAGAATCAACATATTTTAAAATCTTCTTCAGAAACTTAAAGGCAAACCTCTTTTCCATGGAAGAAGCATCCAACTCCATGTCATTCAGACCTCTGTTTCAGAAAGCATCAAGATAAATAGCATTGGTGATGATAGTAGTACAAGTGATGACAGTACTATGAAGCATTCCATTCCTTACAATGTTTTAATTATGATAAATTTTCATGAGGAGAAAATTACCTTCCATAGCAACTCTTAGTTATCAGCTAAATAGCAAGAAATGTTAAATTTCTTAACTTCAGAAAGCTATCTTATTACACAAACAAAACCATGGTACATTTAAATCTAACAATGCAATGCTTTGGCCACTCAATTTCTACTGCTGGCAGATAAAAGTAACAAATGTTTAGGATGTCAACAATTACAGCTTTACAAAATCAGTCTAAGTACTGTACTTCATTTCAATATTCACCATTATATTTCACTTTTGTCCTTGACTTTTAGGAAAGACTGAATTCAAAATTACTTAAGCTATTAAATGCAAACCTAAATGCAGGTAACAAACTACTATGCTATTCAAAGTATTTGAAAAATGTGAAAAGTATGTGATTCTTTTTCTAAAGAGGCATGTAATATTTATTTTTGGAGATAAATTCATAGCTTAAATCATGCATGCAAGATATTAAAGAGGAATAAAACCATGTATGGTTGGCTGTACCTTGATTTAAAATATTAGATTTTATTTTAGCTACAAATGAAACCTACCTCACTGAAATTCTAAAATTCTTTAGGATCACAGAAAAAATTAGCTTGGAAGGAACCTCTGAAAGTCATCTGATCCAAGTCCAATCTCACAGCAAAGTCAAATCCAAAGTTAGATCAGGTTGCTCAGAACCTTGTCCAATAATGTACTGAGTATTTTCAAGGATCAAAATCTCATAATGACTCTGGAGAGCCTACTATAATCTTTGACCACCCTCACTGTGAAAAAAATAAGGGTAAAATATTTTCACATATCTACCAGGAATTTTCCTTGGAACAACTTGTTATTTTTGAGAAGACAGTGTTTGACCTCATCATCTCTATAACTGCATTAAGTAGTTGAAGACAGTGGTAAAATTCCATTATATCCTTCTGTTTTAATAATTAAAAAATCTAGCCCCTCTTCAGAGCCTCTCCTGGCATAATATGTATGCCATGAGGCCACCCAAAGCATCTTGGTGGCCCTCTGTTTGATTAACTCTTTGTCAATGTCTCCTTTGGTGAACTAAAAACTGGACAACATACTACTGATAGTCTCCTGATTAAAAAATGGAAAAGAAGAAAATTACCTCCATCAACCTGCAGACCACATTTACAAATAGAGCCTAGTATGTAGTCAGCCTTCATCATCACAAGGACACACTCCTGATTCATGTTCCACTGGTAGAATTTGAAGTGCTTTTCTGCATAGATGCTGCCAGGCTCAAGTTCCCTATTGCTAGGGTTATTCCACTCCAGGTACTGAACTTTGTATTTACCTTTCCTCAACATCGCAAGATGTTCCATCAGCCCATTTCTCCACTCCATTGAAGTTCCTCTAAAAGGAAGCCAAAGTCCCCAATCTCTTGCTAAGGGTTCGTTCCACAAAATTGCAAAAGATGCATTCTGTCTCATCATCCAGGACATAGTATTTTTTGCTTTTTCTTTTTTAAGTCATATAACTCTATTTTTTTAAGTTATTCTGTTTTCAAACATACTTGGTATTACAGGTCATTAACTCTTTCTCCTTCGTTTCTTTGAGGTTTTCTTATACATTTGTTTAGTTTGCAACTTCTTTGTAGTCTCTTTATTTCAACATTAAGAGGACTAAACTATATTTGAGATTTTCAGTTGATGGTGTCCTACACCCAGGACATTTCTTTGGCTTGCCAAGTGAAGAAGTGACTGAGTACAGTTAAGAGAAACTTCTGGTTATGCAATAATGGCTACTTTGTTTGCTTCTCTACAGACTCTTCAAACAGAAGTAGACAGGAAGACTCTCCCTTTATCAATTAGAAAAGCATGATCTGGCTAAAGGAGATACAGAGACTACAGAGGGATTGAACAATGTGTCAGAAGTAGGGAAGAGGAGGCGAGGAACTGGTAGTATGTGGCACTGATGTAAAAGCAAGAAAGGAACAAGAAAGCAGGAAAGTTGCTGGACTCACTGTTGTGGTATGGAGGAAATGATAATTTGTTCTTAGATTCCTTAGCACTGGTGTAGAAGTAAATTAGGGAGAATAAATGGAAGATTAGACTAACACTTGAAAAACAGCTATGAGGTAAATGCGAGGAAGAAAGTAATTCTGTAGGAGAAGGCTGATGCAGCAGAAATTTTAAAAACAAAAACATCTAATACTAAAATGTATGTTCCTGACCATGTCATAACATGGTTAAAGAGGAGAGGAATGGTTATAGTCTGGGGGAACACAACCAGGGAATCAAGGAATACAATCCAATCCCGTTTTACACATAAGCACAAAAGGACTCCAACTTTCCATCTTACAGTTTTATTTGGAAAAAAAAAAATCTATTTGAAGAGCCGTAATTTATGTAGTTTTATGGACTCCTAATATTTGATATATCATATATATAATCAAATTATTTGCTATGTATGTTTGACAGGCATCTCCTGCTGCCTCACTCTCACAGAGGTAACACAACTTAAGTATTTATCTGCATTTTCAGTGACATTACTGTAAGTACTCTTTTTTGATGTGTTTATAGTAAGTCATGGTTGCTAAAAGATTACACGTACATTGGCAGTTCTGTTAAATAACAAAGACAACATCAAAAGAACATAGACTTGAGTATGGCCTGAGAGATTTATCTGTATGGCATAAACACCCAAAAGTGCTTCAGAAGTGCTCTCAACAAAGAAAGAGGAGCAAAAATCAAAACAAAGGCAGATGGTATATGTAAAGTACAGACACTATGCCGCCCGTGCATTTCCAATTATAAAGAATTTCCATGTTTTAGTGATTAGCCTGACATTTTTAAGAATTGCAATTATCACATTTGCAGAATGTCATTGTACTTGAAAGATTTTATATTCATATAAAGATATTCATCTGGAGAAAGCACTGAGAAAAGAATAATCTTGATTCAACCTGACACAGACAGAGCAAACTATTTGCCCATACCCCACAAAGAGTTTGAATAGGCTTTTTCAAGTTGACTTGTCCTATTAGTTAACTCTGAAAACCTTGTCCTTGTAATCCAAATAGATGCAGCTGCAAAGAGATATTAAAACTGATGTTTGAACAATTCCATCAGTGTTTCAAAAGACCATTTGTTTGCAAGGAACTAAACTCACTTTTCTTATTCAATTGCTCTAAAGCAATTACGAAGGATATAAAATTGTTTGGTGGTATACCTACATTGTGGTTTTGGGCTGAGAGCCTACATATGTGGCAGGAGGGAATTTTTCTCTGTAGTAATCCAGAAATGTATACTTAGAGTTGTCTTCTATTATCTTAAGAGATATTATTAATTGTTGAAGGCAACAAAGTTACCTTTTGCAGATGCTAATAAATTTTTACAAATTTCTGAGTGTATGCTTTCAGTAGAGACAGAGATTTGAAAAGCAGAATTAAATGAAAACAAGGTGTGACTGTGCACATACAGAAAAATTTGTTCATGAATATAGTTTAGTTTACAGAAATGCTTAATGCCAGCAAAATTTTAGATTCTTATGTGCTCAGGTGTTTCACATACAATGAAAGGTTGTGGCTATAGTAGTAAGTCAAAATTCCACCATTTAAAGCCAAAAATACAGTATAATAAATTATTTTAATTTCATTGACAGTTTAAGTCCCCAGAGGCCAGCTTACTTCCAGACACAGCAAGTTAGAGTACAACTAATATAGCCTGCACTTCTGTTTGAACAAAAGTTATGGATGAAATGGCCACAAAACAGCCACTTTGTCTTACTGGTTCATAGAATTCAAAGCAAGATTTTTCTTAAGATCTGGATTTAAAAGTATTTTAGCATAGATGTGTTTCAGCATCAGATCTTAGATTTATTTTCCTATGATCTTTACTGACATTGCTTTTCCTATGATCCTTACTGACATTCCTGGCTGCTAATTTAGAAGTTTTGACTAATCTGCTTGTTTAATTACACTACTGTTGCATTTTATATTTATTATGATCACAGAGTTATTAAAAATATTACCTGTCTATTTCAGAAGGTGTTTCTGAACATAAAAATAACAAGGACTCTGATTTACAAAAGTTATGCCAAATGGCAATTATGTTAATAACTAACAGGCTGCATTGAGATAAGGACAGTCATGATCGTTTGTGAATTGAATGCAAGCATCTCAAAAAAAAATGCACAACTTACCGAGATATGATTATACCATTGACTTGAAGGAATTTAAACAGCTCTTGTGCCTTTTCACGGTCCCGTGATTTCTCCTTGGCTGTCAATGTGTCATAAGGTACCAATAAAGGATGACTACCTCCACCTTTAGTAAGTTGAAAGAACTGTAAGTTTTTTCTACTGTAAGATTCATTTTGTTTCAAGTACAAAAAGGAACTATTCAATTCTGATCATCTTATACCATCTTCTTTCAGACTGTTTCTTCTCCCTCATTTTCCTTGTCTATTTTTCATGTGATTCATGGGATTCTGGCTTACCTTTGCTTTCCAACTCCATTTTCTTCTTTTTGGCCCATATATTATGGTAGTTTTCTGCCATTACCTCAACCATTCCCTACATTACCAGCAGAAAAAATAAGATATAAAATCAAAAGGTGTCAAAAAAAAAAATCTGTAATTCTACATAATTTTACAGTCTTAAGTGAAGTCTACACTTTTGTGGTAAAGAAATTTCTTTATCAACTGTCATTTTTACACTCAGCTGTTCCTTTGAAGTCAGCATGGCCATAGGTTACACATCTATCACATGGTGTTTACATCCCCTTTACTAGCTTAATGATAAATCTTCTAGGAATTGGGAAGCACCAATGGGATAAACAGTAGAAACATCTTCTTTAAATGTGTAAATAGTATGTCACGCACCTTTCTACAACAGCATATCATAACCACATTCACAAATATAAAATCTGACAAAATTCAAGTCATTAATAAGAAAACCCCAAATTTATTAATTCTTTTCAGCACAACATATGCAGAACAGAAATATATACCTGAAGCTCCCTAGAAAGCACTACATTGGAGAGATCAAGTGGCATTGGGCTATACCCATTTCCCTGCAGGGAAGAAAAGAAAATTATGTTCAGATACAAGTATTTCAAATAAAAGAATCAAATGTTCAACTACAACACCTCTGCAGTTGACCTGATTAGAGTAACAATATTCGTATTTTTAAACTTTCTTGTGGAAACTGTGTTCAGTTTTTGTTTTGCCATGTGCTGAAGACACACAGCATGATTAACAGAATATGTCTGCTGATATGAAAAAAATAAGGTTGCTGCAGATATCTGGATCTATTTGCAACAGATGGCAAGATGCTAAGAACCATGCTTTTCAGCCTAAGATAAGAGGCCAATCATGTCACATTCAAGATGTGCCTTCAACAGCCTGAACGAACCATATACTAAAGACAAGAGATCACAACAAAAAGTTAAAATAGGTTATTGTCTCATGGAATTTCCAGACTAAGAAAAAGGAGGTGTGTGATATGCAGTCTTAAAATGTTTGAAGCATGAAAGCTTCAGGGCAACAAACCTATTATAGGCACATGTCCAATGCACAATGTCAAATATAAATCAGTGATTTCAATCATATACTGAAGTTAAACATGCCAAAATCATCTACTTAGTCATGTCTTTATCATGCGTATTCTTGGGAAAGAAGGTCCAACTGCAGAACAGGTTCAACCATCTGGAAGTAAGGATGCCAGAGACAGAAGGGAGTGAAATTTACTGGGGTGGCAAGAAATGCTGCAGAATTGTCTTGTAAGAGTGGCCACTCAGGGGCCACTTATGGTATGCAAAACTGGTGCTGGGGAATAAAACTAACAGAGGATTAAGGTGCCAGATGCTCACAGGATCAGTGCTGGGGCAGGTGTATATAAGGAATCAACTTGTGACAGATCTTTACACAGTCCTTGCAGAACCACTTAAGGCGGTAGGATTCTGCCCAATGCATTGCTCATTAAATCTCACTACATTTAAGCACAAATTTGTGTTTAATTCGTCTCAAAGGGCACAATAAAAATTCCACAACACTTGTCACACTTTTAAAAAGCTTTCTCTATTCCAAAACAGACACATACTGAGCAGCAGTCTTGACAAGCTATTATAAAAATTACAAATGAAAAAATAATCTGTATTACATCAAAATGCTAGCTACTATATAATTACCTGCAAATTTTGCCTGTAGATTTAACAAAAATATAAAATGTACAATTGTATCTGTCAGTAATAATTATAATTTTGGCAAAAGTCCATTTCAGGCTCTTCTGTTTGACCCCCCCCCAAAAAATTTACCAGATCTATTATAAAATAAAAGGCTCTACATACTCCAGCATGTATTCTTTGAAATAACATATGAAAATTCTTTTCAGGTCTTCTGAAAAAATTCATAGATATGCTCTCTGACAGCCTTATTGTCTTGAAAGTTGTTTTTTTGCAATCCCCTCCTTAATTGTTACTGAACAGATTTTACTATAGTATAGATATGATTTCCAGTCTCAGAACATTAAGTGTTTCTTTTCATTAAAAAGAATAGGAAATTAACATAAATTGGTATATTTTCTTAGTAAATTAACAAACATACCTTTTGCTTTCTAAATTTAAGCAATTCTACCTTACCTGGCTAGACTGAGATATGCTGCGGAGCTTTTCATTTTCACGCTGATGTATTATCGCTTCTCCACCTTCCTTAGTCCTTTCTAGGCTCCATCCCATGGCCAACATGGTTTTCAGTGATTCTCTGGCAGGCCAACGATAAATTTCCTTTTCCTTTGAAGAAAATAATGTAAAATGCTCTGTACTTAGCAAGTAGCAAAGAACCAGTAAAATATTCCATCTCCCTTTATAAAATGTCACATGCCACAAAAGTAAATAAAATTTTTATATTTTATCTGAAGATATGACATAATTCTTTTTACATGAAAAAGAAGCTTTAAAATACTTTAAAATTTTCTGGGTTTATTCTTAGTGGCACTTACTGCTGGCATACATGTTACAAACTAAAAGAACTTGAGCTCTGGAGTAATAAGGTAGTTTGTATCTGGAAACTTATTCATTGGTTTCTCCAGCCCAAAGTAATAAAATTTGATGGCACTAGATATGCTATAAAATTAATTAGGCAAGTATGTACATTTAAATGCATAAGCATACGAGGCCTTTTTTAGTCTTCCTATGTTTATATCCATTCATAGATACAGAACATTACTGACCTCCACACCTCTTCATATAAATAGAGCCATCGATAAAAAAAATAGACAATAGCCTGTTTTCCAGCACTACTTTGCAAAGTAAAAGTGTATAGAAAATCTGAAAAGTTGTGGCCAAGAAAATTCTAAACATGTGATATTAATACTCCTCAAACCAACTTAATAAAAAGTATTTTGGTTCTTACCATAAATATTTATGGCAGTCTTAGTGCAGCTGAAATTTCCTCTCTTACCTTTTCAGTTAAAGTTTTGAAAGGTCTTATTAATGGGTGAGTCTTCATATTTTCATCCAGTGAAACACCATATTTCCAACCACTAGTAGTCTGAAAATAATAAATATACCGAAATGAGAACAGCATAGATGAGTAACGGCAAATCAGCCAGTTTAGTTTGTCATATTGAACTGCCAATGTACTCCGATACTGACACACTGCCACAGAAATTTCTGCTATAAGAGCATGCGTCCATCTATGGATATACCACAGTAATACATGGCCCTGAGAGATAGGTAAAAAACAAGTGTGTCTCCTCCTTGGAAGGCTAAAATCAGCAACACAGAGAAGAAAGGGTAACGTCAATAGATCAAGCACTAAAGTACACAATTTTAATTAATTCTTTACCTTAAACAATCTCAAGGAAATGTATGGTTTGAGATTAATATGTGCATATTTACATATTAATGTATATGTATAGCTTTCGCTACAAATTTGCATACATAAACCCACACAACAAAAAATTATTTCTATATAATTGTTCTATAAAATTGCTATTATTTTGTTGTTAATTGTTGTAATAAATTACTTAACCCCATCTCTTATTTTCCTTGAATGAAAGATGTTTAAAATTCATACTTGAGTAGAATGAGTTACTCATAATCAAACACAACATAGTTAGCAAAAACTGCAACAACTCCATCAAACTTCATTTTGCTCAAATTTAATTCTAGAGATATATTTATTAAAAATTATTTGCAAGATATAACACTAAAAATACTTGAATTAAATGTTTCAGTAATATTAAAAAGATTTAAAAATAATCACATATATTGTCTTGGCTTACAGGTATTTTCAAGTAGGGAAATAGAAACACAACACTGTGACAGAGCACTTGAAATACTGTAGAGGAAATAAATACATATCAGCCGTTTTGAAACTAAAAAGAAAAAAAAAGCTATAACTACATTTTCTGAAATAATAAAAAAAGGACATTATATTTCCCAGGTATTCTCTTAGATCACAGAGCTGCTGCAGTAAAATTGCATCTGAATCCCAGTCACGAAACATCATTACCAGGCAAAAAGAAGCCAAAATCTACATATTCTTACTAAAAAAAACAAACCAAACCCAAAACACCACACACACAAACAAACAAAAAACCAAACCAAAACAACCCCCCCCCAACAAGTCCCCTTTTTCATTCCCTTCAAATCTTCATCCTAATAAATTCTAGCCACTTTTTCAAAGTGGCAAATTTCAATGCATTTTCTTGAGCAAAAGTTTTCTGCAGATTTCTGACGAAATATGCAGACATTAATGCACTCTGAACAAGGGCCGATCAGTTAAATTGTCCAGTTTTTCTTTCAATATTCACCTCAGGTATTATTTACTAGCACTTTTCTGACAGGTGGAAGTCTTAAAATAATTCCTACCTTATCAAAGGACCATTTATCATGGGAATGTTCAGCATACTTGCTGACAATGTACTCCAACTTCTCAGGAAGTACAAGGCTGTAAACAAAGACGACTATGGTCATTCTTTGGTAAGTTACTGCAGTCTGATTTATGAAAAGAAGTTAGTATAATATAACACTAATAAAATTACTTCACTTCCAAATAAAGGCAAGACATTTGGCTTTGAAATTCCATTTTCTTTAGAAGAAATACCACAAAACAAAGCAAAGGTACGATGGCATTTACAGGGAATCTTCAAATACTGAAAAAAACCCAACCCTGCTTCACCATAACTAGGTAGTTTTCCTAGCAATTCTTCATACAGGATAATATTAGTGTGGATGTTTCACACTGCATAATGATGGAGGAATAAGATTTTAATGGAAAGAATCAGCTAGTGATCCTCAGTTCTTGAATATAAAAGTATTAGAAATATGTATTTTAAAAGCACAGGATTGCCAGGAAGGCCATTATTATTAAACCATTGCACATGTTCTGTTTAGTTTGCCATATGAAGTTGCCAAAGATCAATTCTCAAAGCTACGTGAAATTTTTTTTTAAAGTTGGGCAACAGACCAGTTGAATCACTTACCAGGTTTTGATGATCTTGTACCTTTTGTCATAAGCACACTGTAAATAATAACAGCCTCAAACATATTACAGGTGTATAAATTCCAAACATTTAAACTGCTAGGTAATGGAGAACATAATAAGCATAGAATTTACTATGTACTCCACAGATACAATGTGGAAATATTTAATATCTCTATGTTGCTGAGCAGAATATGTTTTATATCTGGTAAACAGGATATGTTGCAGTGGAGTATTTGGCAGAAGGAAGCAAAAATCCCTATACTACTTCTGAAAGATACTATCACTAAAAAGTCAGTCACCAGCCAACTCTCCCTACAGAGGAAAAAAATGTTATTAAGGAATAGCATTAAAATATTTAAGGAAGGGAAAATTCTATAACTTATATGACTTACTTTGCAGTGCTGACAGGTTTGGGATCAAAATTTCCCTCTGGATCCAGTGAAGTCTGCTTTTCCAAAGTTGACCTAATTCGTGTATCTAAATAATCAGGGGGCAAGGCACCAGCTATAGCACTTAGACAAGGCAAAGCCATTCGAAATAGCTCTGGATCATACTTCTGCAGGAGAGATAGGAACTGGTTGGAAAATCCAATAGAAAAACATGCAACATGTTAGTGAAAACCAAGCAGCCACAGGTACAAATATTAGAAGATGCAAAAAAAAACCAGTAAAGCACATTAGAGAAATTAAGCATAGAGCAAAATTATTGCTGCATGACATCTATTTTTCATTATATCAGTTTGATACATTTTTAAGACTACTCAAGCATGAGCATTCTGACACTTGTATAAGTATATACAATGACAGTATGATTAAGCTTTCTTTGTGCCGTTATGGCCTACATAGGAAGGATAAAGAGTTGTTTGAGTAATTATAGAAATATGATCATCCCCCCCTTTTCCCCTCATCTATTTCACTTTAAATCATGCTGGTTAAAAGAAATTATGTTTTACTGTAGTCAAGTCAGTTCATTATTTTTCAAAATTCTCCTTCTAAGAGGTAAACTAGCATATTTGCTCTTCTATATAGTCATTTTAGCTCTGGAAAGAACATAGAAGTACTTGATATATATAAAAATATAAGGCAGAATTACATGAAACACATTCAATGTCAATTCTTACACTCTAGATTATAAAAATGTGCTAGAGGAAGTAACAGCAGTTTGTTGCAGGCCAAGGTTCTCCTTCCAGCTCTCAAACAACATTCATTTTTACTCAGCACAGGCATCTTTTTTGATGTTACAACATAGGCACCAACAGGCACCAGTCAGGCATTTGTAGGAAAAAACCTTTTACCCTGCAAAAAATATTTCTGTTGCTTCATTATTAGAAATAGAAAGACTATATGCCCCTATATGAATCACCACTTTGTGTCAAGAAAATGCTGAAGAGCAATTTTAAAGTCCACTGAAAACACTTGCTGATAAAATTATGTGCTTATATCACAGCAAGCAGAGTGCCTAAAATTGTGTTGCTTTATTTCCTCAAGTTTTGTTGCAACATCCTTTAGTACGTGCAGCACAAACAAAAGAAGAGAGATCACAGGGTAAATTTTTTCTACTAAATAGCTGGAAGACATGTAAATATCCAAGTTGTAAATATCTCAATACAAAACAGACCAATAGAATATACTGTAGGTCAGCAGGTTTCCTCAATTCTCTTTTCATCGGACTAAGAAGCACGTACAGAAACTGAAAATGCTATTATAGAGGGCCACAAATATTGGCAGAAACGTATCACCTTTGGCAAAAAGCTAGGATGCACTAATCAGAAACATTTAATTGAGTGAGGCTTTTCTAACACTCTTTGCATTTGTGAAAGCAGCAACTAAAATCCCATACAAATAAGTCTTACAAGCCATTTTAGAATAATGTAGAAAGCAAGTTCTTTTCCATACTATAAATTAAAATGCCTAGGGAATCAATCATCTAAATTTGTTGATTAGATTGGAACTTAAATTCAGCTAGATACAATTAAAAAACTTGTTATTGTGCCATAGTAAGAACCTGATTTTTGAGACCAATCAAGTACAAAAAGGATTTATGCAGTAGGCAGTTCTGCCTATCAGAAGTGAAACTTTGTCAGAGAAAAAAAATGAGTAAGTGGAAAAATCCCAAGACCATACTTTGGAACAGGAAGATGGAAAAATGTTTATTTCTAATAATGTTTCATCACATTTCTTAAACTAGACAATAACCAGAAAACTATCAAAATCCATGTATATGTTTGAAAATAGGCAATGTAAATTTACTGTGCATGTGCCAACAATTCAATATACATATACATACATTTCTTAAAATTCAATTTATGTCAGTAAAAAGTATTTTCAAAAGTTTAGTAGAGTTAAGACAGGAGACAACACTTACTTGTTAGTGCAACAAGCAGTCTGCCTCATTACTAGTGTAAGGTTGTGTAGGTATATCAAGAAAAAGATTTGACATTTCATTAGCTTGGAGAGAATATTTCAAGATTCAGCATTCAATTTTTCATTAGAAAGTTACTTCACTAAAGGCATTCATTACTGTATCTCCCGTATTAGGTGAAAGAATTGTTAAAGTAGAAACTTACTGCATTTGGCACAGCAAGTTATCATTGCAGTGTTTTAATAATACTCCCATACTGTAATGCGAACTACAGTCATTACCTTATTAGACAAGGAATCAAATATTCCCCAGAAAAGTTTTTCAGTTAAATGTAATTCTTCTTCTGCTGCAATTCCATAGCTTCCCATTCCTGAAGGCAGACAGTAATATTTCCAACACTGCTCATAGTGATTTGTCAGAAGCTAGATTTTCAAGAAAATAAAAATGCACAGAAAACATTGGTATTTAACAAAATTAAAAACTGAATAATGAAGTCTGAATAGCCAGTATCTCTTTAAACAATTACATGAGTATCGTTATTTGTACCTCTTCATTTCTAATGGTTCATTAGAAAGGACTTTTTTTCTTTTTGGGAGAGCAGTAGAGCCCATGCTGCAATGCTATAAAGCCTATATTATACTCAACCTCTGCTGTGGGATTCTCAGTGATGAGAGTGAGTAGCAAAATTACAAAATTTTAGGATTGTCACCATCTGAGTACAGATTAGCTCACAGGATAAAGAGAGACAACAAATTGGTATAAAATAGAACAGGTCAGATTCTGGCAAAAAGTTCTACAAATTCAAATTAATTAGTAATTTCTAGTTGATGGCCTCAGTGTTACTCAAAATGTTGCAAAAGACTGCAGCAGTACACCATTTTAGCTGTGCCTGCTCATCTCTGGAAAAACCTTTGGAAAGAATTCTACAATCTGTAACATACCAGTTAGGGAGCTAGCATACATGATTATTGGTGCATTTTCCACATAATTTCTTCTTTACAACTAAAAATTCCTATCCTGTTTGAAATTCTAAAATTTCATTTAGCATCAAAATAGAATCTTGACATTTTAATTTGTCCCACATTTTTGTTTAGGGAAAATAATAAAAAATAAATAAAAACTCCCTCTTCACCACACTTTTGCTCCAAAATTACTGATGTTCCAGAATATATCTGTGAATCTGGTAGCTTTGCTTCAGAGTATGACAGAATTTCACTTCTGCCATAAAAAGACATGCAGACCTAAGATCTGGCCCTTTTATGCCAACAGGAACAGTGGGAAAATCTGACAGAAAAAAATCTAAATAACAGTTGTTTATTATCTCACGATTGTAATTCTCTATTTACATAACAAGATGATAAATAAGCCTCCAGTTAAAGATTTCTCAGAAATAAAAGGTTATGTCTATCCTCTGTCAACATCACTCACAATTTGTTCCTGGATTAGGCATTCTACCAAGAGTTATTATAGTTCATACAGCAGAAGAAATATCAAGATAATGCTAACATTTAATTTGATACTTTCAAATAGTCTCTTTTTCATTGCTTTGACAAGTCAATAGTTCACCAAATAAAATCGCATTAATCAACTTACTATTTGCATTACATAAGATTTCACAAGGTAAGATTTCATTAGGTAACATTTCACAAAACCTTCAATCATTGTACTTAATTCAAAAGACTTTATAAACCAAGAACATTATTTTCAATTAAAAAGTAATTTCACATTGCATCACCCTACCACATTCTGTTTGTAAAAACATGACAAGGAGAGATTATCGTGAAGTAATTTGTATAGTGAATGCATTTACCTTGAGAGGCATTTTACAGTATTCATTGAGTAGAGGTACATCAAAAACTAGCCTTCTCAACAGCTGCTGTAGCATAGAAGGACGTAAGTGGCTGTAATTTAAAAAAGTAATTCTCAGTAAAATTCATAAGGTCCAGTGAATATGAAATAAAACTTGAAAACAATTTGCATATTCAATTTCAAATCAATAATTAGAAGTATTTTGAAAAAAACAGTGGTTGGTGTTTAAGGAATCTCACTATGCCTCATCTACATAAAGACACATAGCACAGAAAGATGTGTTACTTCTGGATTTTCATAAGTGAATAGACAACACATATGATTGTGCTATATGACAGCAGAGGGAAAAGTGCTGGATTTTTTCAGAATACACAAAAGGGACAATCTAAACAAAAGAAGCAGAATATTGTTCTAACGGGATGGTTTCTGATAGACACTAGAAAGCAACAAAACACAACTGAAACTGAGCTAGGAAATACATTATAATTATTCTTATAATAAATAAATCTCAACTGTAAGACTAAATAGATTAAATTCAAGTAAAAAACCCATTTCTAGCTGTTATATTTCAGTTATCTGTAGACACAAAATCAATGTGAAAATGCTCCTTTCAACTCTCAAGTCACTACTTTTTCAGACTGAAGATTTCTGCTCTACTAAGATGTTCCTAAGGAATGAAAATGTGTCTTATGTTAATCCCCCTCGTTAGGCTTTTCTGAATCTTTTCCATTTCTCTTGCATCTTTTTGGCAGGGGTCCAGCACTATGCACAAACTGAAAATGCATGCTGCATTACTAATTTCATAATCCACTGCACAGACAAGGAGTCCTACAGTTTATGACAAAGATCAAGGATTATGATTCAGCAGGTAAATCTAGATTTCAGTTCCTGATATAACTTCAGTGCTCAGTTTTAGGATTTGGAGAGTGGGGATAGTTTTTCTTTTTTTTAACTACAGCCAAGTTTCTTTGAACCACAAACAGAAATACAAATATGTCAATCCCTTAAATCCCCAATATGCACTCACTGTCAGACTTGCCAGAACACTTTTGGTAATTACTGGTTTGTTTTTACAAATAAAAAGAATTTATCCTGTACACCATAAAGTTCACATCAACATGACAGCTTGTATAATGCAGTACCCATAATGGAAAAGTGAAATCTATTTTCTCTTAGGAAAAAAAAAAAAAAGAAAGATATATATCCTACACTCTGGTCATGTATTTCATGCAAGAATAAAACAATCTTAGTTCTATGTTACACACAACAAAATAAATTAGTAAAATACAAAAATACATATACTGCACAAAAGAAATCAATTTGTACACTGGTATCATACATACTGGCAAATAGCGAGCAGACATTCTTCAATAGTGTCTCTTTGTGCTTTTGTCAGGGAACGTCCCTTGGATAACCTATATATGGTGTGAAGCATGGAGTCAACCAGAGAGGCGTGATGCTCTGTTCCAGAAAAGAGGGGAGCACATCTTTTGAGTAATGGAAACACAGCTGAGCAAATGTATCTATTTAGTGCGAGAGCTGCCTCAGTGGTACTTAGAGAAACCTGTATGAAGTAGTAAATGATTGTTAGTATTGTATCAAATACAGGTTAATATTAAGTCTATAAAAAGTAATCATGAAATATTCCTAAGTCCCCTAAGTGGCTTGGTGCTAACATATTCCCAGTATATGAAAGGATAAAAGCTATTTTTTAAACTTTATAAAATCCAAGTCATCCACTTATCTACACTCTGAACCTATAGGAGTGGAAAAGAATATGCCACTACTTTCTTTAAACAGGTTAGCAAAAACCACGAAGCATTAAGTACCACTTTTCATCTCAGTTTCTTCATACCTACATATGTATGAATTTTTAGTGTAACTGTTGGAAGCACACATGAAATATAAGTAATCATTATGTCTATTAACAGAATATCCAATGTACTTACTGTATAATTAATGTAAGCCTTTATTAAAAGCTTTTAAATGACATTATATTGTTACTGAATACTTATGATCAGACTTAAGCACTATAAATTAATAGTAACTAAATTATCACTGTTTGTGTTCATGCTTATGGTGTGCCTAAACTATTTTTTTTTCCTTTTTCAAAGCTGTTCTTATTTGAAATTCCATTTCTTACACTTACAGACCCATATCCAGCCACTGCAGCTAAACTCCATAGCAAAACACTTACTGTATCCAAAGAGGCAGAAGCTCTTAAGTCTGGTAAAAATCCAACTTCCAGTAGGTGAAGGAGGAAGCTTTGGTCATTAATACCATAGACACGGTCCAAGAAGAGTACCATGGGTGCTTTATGATCAGGACAGAAATTTGCAGACATGTCTGGTTCATTTACTGTGCCATCTACACAAATACATAATGCAATTTATAACAGTAGGTAACTGATAAAACAAGAAACACCAAGATAATGAAAGGCACTACAATTCCATTTTATGTGTAAAATCACATGTTCAATGAATTATACATTCTTGTTCAATTTTCTTGTATGCTGAAACAGAATACTAAGTTTTTATTATTAAAAAACCCCCTATTATTTTACTTTAGTAACCTACTTGTTTCATTACAGAGAATATTTATATGGTAAAATTAAAAATAAGCATTAATGCAAATATTAAAAATATAAAGTAATTGTAAAGTCAAAGGAGGATAAGAATTTTAATTTTTGTCTCATGTGCACTAGACTAGAAAGAACATGGAATCCGAGGGGAAGACAACAATAACACAGAGGTTAACTGTAACAGATAAATCATCTCTGACTGTAAAAGGGAATAGACAATTCTTGTGATACAGAAAGGACAAGGAGGGGAAGGGGATAAATTTATTCTGCCCTAGGAGAAAATGACAGACTGGTAGCTCATAGCCCATGGAACATGGAGAAATTAATAGGAAATATGGAGATAATATGCTGTAAAAACCCTGTCCTCTGTTGCGTTTATGCTTTATAGAAAATGTCTGCTTGTATGATTACCTTGGAAGTCATTCACTGGAAATAAATCCACCCTGGATAACCACATTGGCTGCTTCTAGGAAAGAATCAACAGTTGCAGAACTAGCAAGAACGCCATCATGCACTCTGCACTCTGAACTCTGATGTTGAATTATTTTTGAATTTCAGAATGGTGTGAAAACTCAAAAGTCTTTATTGTCCTCCCTTTAACAGCTAGTGTTAAGAAGGTTGCTAGTTACACTGACAAAAACTCCATTTCAACCTCGATGACAGGTAAGGATCCAGGTACAGATAGGAAGCTATGCAGTTTGATGTGGAGAAAGCAGCAGGGCCATGCCATGCCTTGGGTTCAGGATTGCTGTGTGTACACACAGTACACAGTGTTTGGGCCTTCAGAGAGTAGCCTTATTCCCCAGAGGTGATAAAGTGAATCATAGTAAGGAAAACGAGTCTTACAGCAACACTGCAGCATAACCTCAATTCCACAGTGGTAATCCTTGAGGTACTGAGGAGCTCATGGGGAAGGAATGTCAGTATCTACCTGGGAAGTAAGGATCTAATCTCTCAAGAAAATAATCATTTCTCCACCCTATCTCAGTATATCCCACTGCACATAGGATTCTCTCGTGGTAGACAAGGCCTCCAAAGATACAAAGAAGAAGGCAGTGGAAGTGAGAGACTGCTGTATTTGGCACTAAGCTGAGTGGCTTCATGATGTGTAAGAGGATTCCACGATAACTTGTCTATACCTAATGGGAGGACCTTGGGGGAAGCAGGCAGAGATCTCGAGTTTGAAAGGATGGGTGAATCGTGTAGAGAAGAGGGGGTTAGTTAGCTTGATTATAAAAGGGGTAATTCTTTATAAAAGGAGGATTGATTATAAAAGGGGGACAAGATGAACAAGTACAGAAACCACTTGCACCTTAATAAAAAAGCAACAGGATTCTAGGATTGAACACTAGAGGTCAGAGTGGAACTATAGACCTAGAAACTGGGAAAGGAAAATAGGTGTGGAGAAGCACTTTCTTCAGGTGAAGAATCAATCTCAAAGTATGTCTGGTCTTCACTTACTCTGAAAAGGCCAGGGAAGAAATAAAGAACACAATTCCAAGAAACACAAAAGGCAATTAAAATGTGATGTGAATATGCAACATTTTAATCAAGTAGCGACAAACAAGATTCTATATTGAGTCCTCAGCGACCTGGAGAAGGAAGCAAACAAAAGAGCCTGAAAAGTCTGTATTGTACACTAAATTCTTTTGTATGGTGAAATCATTAATAAAATTGAGTTGGCAAAGTAAAAATAGCTGCACTTCAATGCAGACAACTCTAAGCTAATGCACCTGCAGAAAAATAAGACATGCCTATATGACGCTGTACTTGGAAGTGACATTACAAAGAAATCATGATTTTATTAGTGAAAGTCCCTGAAACCATCAGCTCAATGTTTCACAATGACCAAGGAAGTCAACGTGATACTGTGCACCATCAGAAAGAGGTATTCAGAATATGAGAGAGCATCATTTTGCTGTTACATAAAAGAGAAGATTAATACATTTATGTTATGATAAGAGACTATGAAAAGTTGAGTTTCTTCAGTGTGGCAAAATGAGGACTGATAAAGGATATAACTGAGATTTAATAAATGGTTAATGTAGTTGACAAGGTGAATGAAGAACTGCTATACAGAAAGACCCAAAATACTACAATTCAAGGGTAATTTAAATCAGTAGAATATAAGTTTAAAAATAAAGAGATGCTTAAAATGCTTCTTTATGTGGCAGATAGTGAAGTTCTGGAAGTTATCCCCACAGGTATCTGTATGTACTGACATTATTCCAAAGGGATTTGATGCATTCTTGGAGACCAGGTCCAGAAAGAGATATTAATAGGCAGGGAGGTACACTCTAATCTTTCTGAACAAATGACTGGATGATGTGGAAGCACAAAGGGGATAAATTGAGCTTATACATTCTACCTAGAGAGATAGCATCTCTGTAACTGCTGGAGATAAAGTACTGGGATGGATGGCCCATAAGGGTGATCCTGGAAAGTATTTGCTATGTTCTTCCATTCTCTGCTCCACAGGATTATGTATCTGTTTTACTGGAGCAGCTCTAATTGATTCATATCTAATTCAAATCTGAAGAACAGGTCTCTGCTTGTACTCGACTATAACAAAACCACTCTATTTTAAACCTGAAGACTTATGTGCCAAAATATTTTTATAAATAGATGAACTGGTCTAATAAAAGTAATAGCAGTAATAAAAGTATTAGTATTAACTATTGAAGTTACCTTTGTTAACTGTTGACAGCTTTAGTGGTATACTTATAATCCCAACCAAATCTTCAGTTGGCACTAGAGATCGAAGGATTGACCTGATTCGAATAGCTTCTCCTTTTCCACTTTGAATAAGCTGTTATAAAAAGTTTATAAATTAAGAAATTTAGTACTGAGGGACATAAGAAGAATTTCCTCAAAATACTGATTTTAATATGATAGTTTTTAAACACTGGGAAAAAAATGCACAGAAATTCAATTTGTCCTAGCACTTGCAGTTGCTGATTTTCAGCTGATCCTACTTCTGAATCTGTCCTAATTTTGATATCTTATGAATAATTTCACAATATTATAAATTCCCAATAACAACAACAAAAAAACCCAAACAACAAACAAACAAACAAAACCCACAAAAAACCAAGCCCACATGGACAAGATTCCTAAAGCAATTGGATGATGTAATGAAACTGAAAATTTCTGAGAGTCATATCAATTATGGAGCCTACAGTGCCAGATTTTGAGCTTGCCTCTTCATACTATGAACAGATCCAAGCCTGTCTGATTTATCTACACTTTTTTCTATTGTTTCTATGCAGCAAAAAGCATTAACAACAATGAGGTGACCAACTCCTTTTAACTTCTAGCAGAAATTAAATGTTCACAACCTGTGTCTCTGAACATCTCTTTCAGTAATTGTCTTAACATGAAAATACTATCTCTGGTAAGTTACATGCAGCTTGACAGCTAATAATATTAATAGCTTTGATAATAGTAAGTAGAGAGACTATAAGCCAAATTTCTTGCTTCTTATTGTATTGAGATACATACTGCATTTTCAGCTGGATTTATGCTATTAAAGAATTTTAAATACTACCAAGCAAAAGTCACTCTAACTAAACCCAAGTCTTGCATGTGGCTGTTACAGGCATTACAGTTAAACAAGTTATTTTGCATATTTTTCCATGTATTCATGTGGTGCATGCACACAAAAGCAGCTCTGTATCACATTCATATGAAAATTATTTTTATGGCTTTTAAGAAAACAGTAAAGGGTCAGTTTTGTAAATTTAATTGGTAGTATAAATGTGCAACACCGATAGCTCAACTTTGCTTTGATTCCATAGTCATATAAAAATTCTCAAAATTTTAGATAAACCATGAGGAATCAAAACACCATGATTCTTTGTAAACAGCTTGCGTGGAACACATCTTTCTATATACATTGAGAAATGCAATGAAGTCCACCTTGTGAAAGGAAGAAGCTTTTGAATAGAGAACAGTTTAGACAGACATGTACAGTTCTGTTTACAAATCTACATTTTCTGAGCAAGTGACAAAATGAACTTACATGCATTTCTGGTGCACAGCGTCCAAGTAAATCTATAAGAGCTGAGTAAAATGACATGATTGCATTGCCCATGTGCACAATCTCCTCCTCCTCCTCCTCCTCACTAAAAGGTAAACAATATCGATGAGCAATTTTGCTAACGAATTCTATAGCTCCTCTCTAGAGCTAGATTCATGATCCATAGGCTATATATCAGATATACTAATTTCCTCTAGCTCTGGATTACAGGGGTTTTATCCCTAGAATAAGCATGCAATTGAACAATAATAAATGACTTGAGCCTTCTATCTTCTTCTTTCACTTTACCTCAGCTTCATTCCACAATGGCCTCTGCCTTTACTTTGTCCTTCAGGCTTCCTCTCTTGTGTAACTCTTAGTCCACATTTAGCTAGCTTATGCTTTATGAATTCCATATAACAACTGTTTGTGGGTGCAAACATTTAATGCTCTATGTTTGTATAATGCCTTACACAACAGGGCTTCTTATCCACATAATGCAAGCATGATTAAACCAGCTATTAAATCATCATTTGCCAAACAAGCATTTGCATTTACTTACCCTTCTCTTTTATATGCCTGGGAGGGAAGGTCACGAGAAGGATTCTCCGAGATCCTGATAGCTTCCTGCATAGCTGCCAACAAACCATTTCCTCCTTCTCCCCTAAGATCTGGTCCAAAGCACTCTGGCCGGCGAATAAGAAGCTTGACAACAACACTCGCATTTTCCTCAACACTTTCACCTAAAGACCAAAAAGCACTGTACATACTTTCTCCTGAAAAGCATCCTTAAGTTAGAAGACAACTGCATTTTGCCCTAAATTTTACAAAAAATAAAACAAATAATCATCCTTATTTTTGAAAATAAAAATGTGTCAAATTGACAGTATTGGATGTGCTTTATTCAAAGTTTGCTACTGGGGAGATTGGGAAGGAAGTTTTGACTCCAGCCAACTCCCACAGCTTCTCGCTCTCTCCCCTCTCCTGCAGGACAGAGAGAAAATAGAAGGAAGGTGTGATGACTTCTGGATAAAGGTAACAGCTGTCTAGTAGAGAAAGCGAAAGCTATGTGTGCAAGCAAAACAAAAAGACAAATTCATTCACTGATTCCCAGAAAGATGTTTAGCCAGTTACTAGAAAGCAGGGCCTCAGCACATGAAACGGCTGTTTTGGAAGATAAGTAACATAACCACAAATGTCTCCCTCTTCCTCCTCCTTTCCCTAAGCTTTTGTTGCTGAGCACATCATAGTATGGACTATCTCTTTAGTCAGTCTGGGTCAGCTGTCCCAGCTGTGTTCCCTCCCAACCTCTTGCCTACCCTGAACCTACTCAGTGGGGCCTGGGAAGAAGGGGAAGGGGCAAAGTGGGGAAAAAAAAAGGAGAAAGCCTTCACTCTTTACAAGTGCTGCTCAGCAACAGCTGAAACACTGGTATTTTATCAACACTGTTTTAACTATAAATGAACAGCACAGCACTATATGGGTTGCTATGAAGAAAGTTAGCTCCATTGCAGCCAGACCTAGAACAGGGCACGAGAGTTATTTGAGTATGTCCTTAGTAATTCATCAGTGGAAAACTCACCTCAGAGTTTAATCATCTGAGTATGACTAAAGAATAACAAAGCATATTTTAGGTTAAATATACCTAAAGTAAAATCTTAAGTCTTTCTTCTGTATGTTTAAATATTTGTTAAATCTTTTGCTTGCTATTTAAAGTCTGAAATTAAATATCTGACCTTTTCTATATACAAAAATCACATTAAAATCTGTTTTAAACATCATGACTTGCCTGAAACAATCCCATTTATAACAGCTTTGTGTGAAAAAAAATATATGTATATTTGAAAAGGGAAAAGAGTGGTTCTAAATATTGCATAAATTCAGTACAGGCAGACAGATTGTGATCTAGATGCTTACTGAAAAAACTCATTAGGCAAAGAAACCTTCATATAAATGAACTCTTGAATGTAACTACTTCATGGACCACAGTTAGTGGCACACGGAAGCATGACAGGCATAATAATTAAGTCAAAAGCTCAATTTATGATTAAATGCAACTGTTTAGACATTCACAGTGGTACCTTATAAGAATACTGATAATCTGTAGGAAAATATTAAATTAATGGCACATGTAGGAAGAAAACAAATTACAGGAAAAGAAACAGTTCACAGTCATTGACTAATACAATAAACAATAAACACATTTACTATTCTGTTCAGGAAGCATACCTAAAATATGAAATATTAGACTACAATTCATGACCAGCATATGTGGTATATGGAAATATCAGAGTTTATTTACTGAAAGAATTCCTAACAAATAATTATTTCCTAACATCAGTAAGTACCATATTACAGTAATCTTGCATTTGTAATGAGAACCTCTCTTCATCCATTAACTCATTTTCATGGTTAAAAAATTAGTTTTAAGGAAACCTTTTTCATGGAATTTGCATGCCAAGAAATTACACTTACTGTTAACAAAAACTGCAAATCTTAAGAATGACAGGTAACGTTCACCCTCTATTGGATTCCACCCAATGTCTGGATATCCTTTAGCCAGCAATACTGGACAACTCTGCAGGCCACAACCCGCCAGGTAGGTAACAACCTACAATACAGGAAAAAAAATGTGTTTAGAAAGATCTTTCTAAAAATATGTGTAAACCAAAATGAACATAGTATTTTTATTTTTTGTTAATAAAAAGTTTTTTATATACTAGGTGTCTCACCTGATGAACTACCAACATAGCTCATTACAGCATCAGTCTTAGTTTCTAGCTTCTCCTTTTAATGATAATGAAAAAAATAATAAAGCACTACTTTTTTCTGAAGTTATCTAATTATATGATGACACAGCAATACAACAATATGAACAAAGGTGGAATGTGAAAAGCAGAATAAAATAATGTGGAATTCAGATATTTTTTTTTTTTACAATAGATAAAGAACAGTCAAAATACTATTTGACAACTTTAAAAACCACATCAATAACCATGTATGGCTAATTTACTACAAAAGCAAAATGAATACTGCATCAAAAGTCTATTTACTGTATTTCCAAATTGAAGAGATATGCAGACAATTACATTTTTTCAGAAGACTGATAAATATCACGAACAGTTTTAAGTATCTGAAGCCAGAAATAATATATTTTTTAGTAATATTTAAATTCCTAACACAGCTTTCTGTATCAAGAGGAATATCTTTAATTGAGTAGTCTTTGAGCATTTATGACAAATTTCAGTAATTACAGTAAACCAAATTTTTGAAACGTATCAAATGATTTGCCAGTCATTTAAAAGGAAATTTGCAGATAACTGCACAAAGATGTGATTTTTTGTTTTATTTAAAATACACAAAAAACAAGATTATAGTACTTAAATATACTTTGAAATAGGTAATGATCATCAAGAACCTTTAATGAACCTGTAAAAAGAGATGCAAATCCTCATTTCTTACAATGGAAAGCAGATGAAAATGGGTGGGAAAAGGGAAAAAGGTTTTCTATTTGGAAAAGGGAGAAAGGTTAATCTGCTTAAGAGCTCTGTAGCAATTTCACCATCCACGAGATCATATTTAGTCATTAGCTAATGCCCTAAGAGAGATACAAATTCTGAATTTAGGAAGAATAATTATACCTCTGCTGATACAGTACACAACTTGCCTCCAAAAGGCTGCAACAGAGGAAAACTGGGCTGATGTGGAAAATTTGCTTATTACAGTATGAAGGAAGGTAGTTACTTGGTGCACTTGGTGGAAAAAGTATGCTATTCCTAATAGGACTTAATAGTTTCCTTGTATCCATTCAGAAGGTGAGTGAATATACACTTATGGGAGTCTAGAGATGCAGCTTGCATAGAAAATGAGAAAAACAGTAAAATAAATCTCTTCTCCATCACTTTTCAGATTTTATAATGCTACCACCATACCCCATAATTTTCATCCATTCATTTACTGCAGTATGCCAACAGGCCGTGGGATACTTTTCTTGTACAATCCTTTACCTTGAACACATTCACACATTTGAAGTAAAAAGAGATCAAATTCGCAATGGCAAAAGCTCTGAAGTTAAGCTGTCTATGTGTAATTTATTTGCTTTGAACACAGGCTTTATGGGACAAAATTCAGTCACACAGAACCGCTATATCATTCTGCGAGGAGGAGATATATATGCCACATTTATCGAACTGATAACTATACACTGTGGGTTTTTTCTTGTTGCTTCAATATATAGATTTATTTACTGAATATCATCCACATACTTCACAAAGTTATTGACTCACTGAAGTTAATATATTGCAGCCAATACATTATGATCCTTACAACTAAAGCAAATGATGAATTTGGAAAGCCCAGTCTGAGACACGTAGAGCTTGATATCTTTAGCATAAAATACTGCGTATGTTGCAGCTGGTATCTGTTACTGTTTGAACATTCAGCACTTGTGAGGTGCCAAGTATTCCAAGGCAAGCAATCAGTAAATAAGGAATGTGAAGTTAATGGTCAATAGTGAAATACAGTTTAAGTGACTTGCCCTACAGTACTTTCCATGAAAACATGAAATGGTCACCGATGGTTTTCCAGTTAGCACTGGTGCATTCCAAGGGTTAATACTGGGGCTGATATCGTTTAATATCTTTACTAATGACAGAGCAGAGTACATTCTCAGCAATTTTGCAGGTAAAGCAAAATTGCTAATTGTCTGAAATGCTACCTTTCTCTAATTAGGATAATCCTGTGCTCTCTTACACCCTCCCCATTCATATTCTTGTCTCTGTCTTCTGAAGCTATCCTCATTATACATCTATTTATTTCCATTTCCCAGCTTTTCCTTTCCCACAGCATACGCTGTGTTCTGTTTTCTGTTCTCCAATGCTGTCCTAGCACATACCATTTCCTTTCCCTGCTCTCCTCTTTTGACTGTGCACACATCTTTCATCTCTTAATCTGTTTTACTTCCTGAGTATATGAAGAAGTTTCATGCCATTTTTTGGTATCCTTTTACCCACCATGTCTAGTTCATCTTGCTTCTCCCTCATATTTCTTTTTTTCCTAACCTTTGACAAAGACTGGCATCCTGGATTCCGCTTCCTACTGCAACTACACTTAAAATCCTGTTCCAATTTCCCTTCTTCAAATACCTGTCTTTCCATTCTCTTAGCTCTTTCCTCCATCTCCATCAGTGTCTATGATTTATTTAGGCCAAAAGATCCTCTCACTTACTTTACATTTTCCTCTTAATGCTCCAAACCAAGTTTTTGATATGCCTTTCTCCTGTTCACAGCTATTTTCTTGTCAACTTTCTACCTGATAGCAATAGTGAAAGGATGCAGAAGACAGAAATCAATCTCTTTTGCTGTGATTCCCACTAAGCATAAAACAACATCAGGGAAAATACTGCTCAGTCAGTCTTACCTTGAGACAGTACATACCTAGAGCAAGTATTTCTGAGGAGATCAAACTTGCCCTTTTCCCTTCCAGCACAAGTACACTATCCAATAGTTCAGAACGATCACTTACCTTATCAAGATCTGGCTCTTCCAATGCTAGTGCAAGCTCATTGTTGTCCATTACAGAAGCTGCTGCAACATCCAGTGGTGTTGAACCTCTCATTGAAGGAAATGCTGCAGAAGAAAGTTAATATAAATGAATTAAATTCAGTTTGCAGGAATTGGAGTCATGCAGCAGAGGGCAGCAATCACACTGGAATCTAGAACATAAATATATGGATAGTACAGTATATGGCTGTTCTTCAGTCAAGAACATGGTTAACCATTTTGAATAATACCAAAATAAATGCCGACATTTTTTTTTTTTTGACTTGACATCAATACCTATAATCACAACCCTACTGGTTTTAAATGCAGATGAAGAGAACAGTATTAACAACATAGGAAACGGGAAGAATATTACATTATTTCTTTGGCTGAGCAACGTTATCTATGCACTTCTGCACAACCCTATCAATTCAAGATTTTAAAATATGCCTACATTCAGCTAAAAGAGACATGTTCAAGCTTCAGTGTTATTTCTTTTAGTCTTATCTCATTTTCTATGTTTAATATGGGCAAATGTAGACATCAGAATGGTCACCACAAACAGCTACTGTGATGTGAAACCGCATGCTATCTTGCCTTGCTGTACTTTATTAATATAGCCACCTCTCTAGCCAAGCCAAGGCAATTACAAAATCTAAAGCACACACTAAAAAACATACATTCAGTGTTCCAAAGGAAAAATACGAAGTTCACATCAGTGGCCTAAACTTTAAGAGGGGAGGGAAATGAAACCAGATTAAACAGGCAAGCACCATGAAAGGATAATTCTTAGATTTCCACTCACAACTATACTGAATAGAAAAAAATAGTAAACTGTATGAATTTAATTTTAATTTTTTCAAGGTATCTAAAAACACAGCTTTAGACTTTTCTGTTTCTAATAAAATTCATAGACACATAAGGATGAAAGGAAAATGTGGGGGAGGAAAAAAGTGTTTAGAGGTGAAACTACAAAGTGGTTTAACCTTCAGAGAAGCCTCATCACAAGCTTCAAGTTGCTAAACAAATGAGATACTAGTCTTGTGATTGCACAGTTCCTCCTGGTCTTTCTTTTAGCTGTTACAGCTAGATGACGTACCCAGTCCAACACTGCTGTTTTCCAGTAAGTAACTAAGATGCTCAAACATGGCCTTTTGGTTTTGACGACTAATTCGACAGAAGTAGCACAGGAATCGACAACAGCTTGCCACCATCTTAGGAAAAGCGATCTGCTGAAGAAGAAAGTTGACAAAGCAGCGAAATATGTTAATTAACAATCTGCTCCAATTCTTGCATGCACTCCTAACAAGGAAAGTATAGTGAAGTTACCAAGGTAATAAGCAGCTGACAGTTGCTGTATTTCTAACTTAAGAAAGGACCCCTGTTGCCTTTCATCTTTTGTACTCACCAGGCCCTTAAGTTTAAAATGCTGACAGATCACTTTGCAGAGGACTATAGGGACATATAAAGGGTAAAAAAATGGAGAAATAATTCTCATGAAAGCTATTTGCAGACTAGTAAATACACTTAAACAAAAACTCTATCTTAGCAGCATTAGGGTAACAAACTCAACCCCCAATGCTAGATCATATCCAGATAAAGAATATTCAACAACAGTAGTTTATCCTCCTATATTACAGTAAGAATATACAGACTTCATATAAAACATTTCTAAGACTCCTATATTATTCGATGCATAGGTCTGATAAAATAAACCAAAACATTAAACTGCTTTACTTATCCAATGGTTTTAAAACCAAATCCAACCAAAAAAAAAAACCCCAACAGTTTACTTGCTGCACTTTATGTGTGAGGATTTCTCCTCTAAAAATAATTTCATCTGTAGCACTCATGAAAGGATGTTTCACAAGTTACAATCAGTCATGGCATCCGAGATGAACAAGTTATGCCATTCTCACACTTTACTGTATAAGAAGCTGAGAGAACAAGATCAAAAATCACGGAATAGAATTTTGAGCTTGTTTAAAGATTTTTCTACCCAATTTATTAAATTTACCATATAGCACTTTTTAAAAAGTGTCAAGTTCTGCTGCAGATCTATGTCCTAAGGATACTCAAAAAAATGAGAAAATTCATTACCATCAAGAAAAATTATTTTTAAATAATCTGACTAGATGTATGGATTTTCTGGCTTGTGGCTCATAAGCAAGTTTCAGTAATGTCTAGTGCATGCAGGTGACTCATGGGAGGTTGTGCAAGTGACTCAGCCTTGGTTTGCCTTAAGGCCCTATTTAGGTGAAGAAACAAGAGGAGCTGTGTAGATGGCTCAGTCCTGAGGTATCTATAAGGCCCAGGCCAAACAGGGCAATGCTGCGCCAAAGAACCAAAACCTGAGCTGAGCCTTGATATTCCTCCACAAATGGTATGCCCTGAGTATCAGTTCAAACTACTATTCAGCTTCCTGAGAAAGTAGGAAAAAGAGTGTGGAGGACTTCAGTGGTGGTTTCAGCCAACAACTTTTGTACATCCAGATGGCATAATCCAATCGGGCATAGTTTTGCCACAACCATCTGGAGTGTTTCAGCTACAACCTTGTGTATTCAAACTGTATAATCAGGCAAATAAACCAAGGCATAAAAGGTTTAGCTTAGGAATTGGGAGTCCCCTCTCCAATACTCACCTGTATGAAGAACCTTCCCCCTTGGTCAGGACATCAACCAAGGTGACTTTTCTAAGATTGAAAGCCCTTACTTGGAGCAGTAAGCAAATATTTAGAATGTTGCAAGTCTGCAAATGAGGGTGACTAACTGACACATATATAATATTTAGTGTGCTTTCTAGCTTGTTATAGTACGTTCTTGCTTTTAAGTTGTAATAGTGCATTCTTCCACTGTATCCATAAAAACCTGCATTAGTGACACATTAGATTTCAAACAGTTGGTTTGCTTAGGCCTTACAGTTAAACCTGTGAGTTCAAATAAATCATTTGCTTAAACCTCGCAGTTCAGTCTCTTTTCACCACACCAGTACCTTTTTGGCACAAGCAGGAATGTATTTTATATAATATATGTTCTATGATATCAAAGGTGACATCTGAACATTTTAATCACAGTATCATGGGTTATTTTCATCCTATGACACCCTGTTTCCTTCCCTTATCTCTTATACGTCATTATAACAAAGTCTAATAAATGTTGCCTTCTTTACAACACAACTCTAATTCATACTGAGAAGTGCAACTTTTCCATGTAATGAGAGAACAGTCTTGCAAAAAAATAAAAAAATGATTATGTAATTAAAAGCTATATGATAGGTTTATCTTTTCAAGGTATCAGGTACGCATCGTAACTCCCAGAGACTAGATTAACTGCTGATTAAGTCCCAGAGTAACTCCCAGAGACTAGGTTAACTAACTAGGATGGAAATGCTGAAAGCTTGGTCAAGTATTTTCTGGGATATTTTATACACCATTTCTAATGGTGTGCAAAATTCTTTATTAATAAGCCTGGCTGTGTTATTTCATAACATAATTGTGCTCCTGTGACTCCATAAGAAAATTATAGGTTCTGAATCATGCGTGTCTGGAAGTTTCCACACTTAATGAGAAAATGAGACATTAGAGCTTGCAATAGATCAAATTCCAAATACACCCTGTTTCTTGTCCATATTTCATAGGATTTCTACTCCCATGCCAGTTCCAGTTCAGCAGGTGAGGTTTTGGATTCCTTCTGAGTTACCTAACTCTCCCTGTGCATTTCATAAACACAGAGATATAAACCAGAACATTTTGGGTGACCACACACATTAAATGCTGCAACATCGGGATACCAAGTAATTTTCTAGGTTTGCATTTCCTTTGAACGATATAATGGTAATTTCTGTGAAGTATTTTTGTAGATGTCTGTTACTAGAATTTTCTATGAAAACATTTTCAATAGAGTTAAAAGGCACCATACAGTGGTGGTGGTTTTGAGGATATTTTTGACACCTCTGAAACCTTTGTGCATGTAGCAAAACCAGACAGTTGTGACACCTATACATTAGCAAAGTATTAATAATCCTATAATTAATTGTAGCTTGCCTTCAACTCCAATGTGAGAATACTAAAACAAACCGCAACCAGTGACTACTTTGTAACACTGTGATGGTATAGCCAGACAAAGTGAAAAACCTATAACCTCTCACTCACTTTTAAAATATGAATTCCTAGAATGCTGGACTTCCCTCTCTAGTACTATAAGAACTGTTCTGTTTTTAACATCAATCTGTATTTCAATTTGGACAAGCAAAACCTATCTTACATTAGAAAGATCTATTTTTTCTTTGAATACTTCTTAACCTACTGTACTTTCAGAAAGGTTCAAAATGCAAAACACAAAATAAATACAATTACAGTGAAATTACCTGAGACTTATCTCCTCCAAGCACATTCACCATAACATCCATAACAGTCTCATGCATGCCCAAGACTCTCATTAAGTTAGGATGCTGATAAAACACCTTGTTATTCATTATATCCCTTAAATGGAAGAAAAGGAAAAAATGTGTTTTTAGGAAACATCATTTTAATTTAAAACAATGATGCATTATGAGATATTTCAGATGTATTCATTCAATGTAGTAATGTCATTTTAAATTCTTAGATTTCAGCATAATACAAAAACACCTGACAGATACATGCTTCACATTTCAGTATGCTATCATTCCTATAATTTTCATAAATTCTATAATAAGAATCTAAACTTTTAATTTCTTTCAAAAAGGCATTTCTTCATCTTTAAATTGCTCTTACCATCTGTTTAAAGAACAAATATGTTCTGTGATGTTTTAAGTGGAAAAGTATATATTCTGTTATGTTTGAAGTAGAGAATGGAGATCAAGATATCTAAATCTAATTTTGGCTCTGCAGTAACACCACTTAATTAATTCCCTCAGTTCAAAAAGTAGATGGCAATAAATACTTAATATTCAAGATTATCTGTTAAATCTGTTTCATCAGTATTTCCAAAATTAAGACCATCTGTCAGAAGATGTATAAAGCCATACACTCCTCTTAGATGGGAATATTTTAACATTTTCACTGTGCCCACCATCCTCTCAACATGATCTAGAATTCAATGCATTGGTTTCATAATCCAGAACACAATTTATGTGTTTCAATAGGGAATCCAGGAAATTCTAACATTTTAGGTTGACTTGTTAAAAAAAAAAGATGGTAAATAATCATGCCTGTTTTAAAGACATAGAGAAAACTGGGAATGGAAGATGCCTTATAATACAGCACCTCTGAGAAGAAGGCTACACACATGCTCAGTTTGGACAAAAATTACTCTCTATCTCTTCTTTGTGCAGGCAGTTGGGTAGAACCAACAAAGTGGTGGTGTGATCAGCAACTTTACAACCTCATCATCAGGGAAAAAATAGATAATACTGTCACTTAGTAACTAATGAGTTGTTACTACCACTCATTCAATTCAATTCAATATAAGAGATTAGTCTGCAATTTTTACAAAAATGATACAAATTTCTCAATGAAATAGTAAGAATAATGGTAGTTCCTTACAACTGTTGTAAAGGAGATAAATTGTTCAGTGGTCTTGATGAAGAACAAATAAATACTGTTCTCAAGGAATTGTACTATCATATTCTCTTTTTTAAATACACCATTTTAATTGAAGTAATTACTTTGCTATGAATACTTTTTTTTTTCATTCCAACATTAAATGGCCTAATCTGGCAATCATTCACACAAGAAGAGTAACAGATAAGCAGGCATGTACCATAATATTGCTGCTTAAGAGAGGTAATTTAATAACACATACAGAAAAAATATTCTCATAACAGGCATTACATTAAGGTAATTTCTTATCATTCTAATATTATAAAGGATAAAATAAGCAGTCTTCCCTGTTCAGATACTTTAATGATGCCACTGACGATGATATAACTAATACTAACCAGTCTGAAATATTTCAGATCACACCATCACTTTGTTGGTTCTACCCAACTGCTTGCACAAAGTTTCCAATAAAAAAGTCAGCAAGTTTATTCACTCATGCTTGAATTATAATATGAGCTTTACATTTAGAAGAGATGCAATATTGACACCAATAAATATGTAAGTTATCTGTTTTCTCCAGAGCTGCTAAATAAATATACTTTGATGAAGCTTTAAGCATTAGGCTTAACTATAGTAAAAGGAGTCTGGTTTTTTTAGCTAAGAAAATACCTTAGTTCACAGACATTTTGACATGTTTGATACTACTAGAGAGATTAACTGGAGCCATCTTGGAAATACCTGGGAAAATTGAAATTTCTGGTACATATCTACATTTTAGTACAGCAGTATTTTTCATCCAGGATCTAAACTGAGAAGATTTAGTAATATAACAAAAATCTTAACACAAACTTTAAAATAAAGTTATGCTAATTCCATACCCTAATCCATTAATCATTAGCAATTCTTCCTCTTTTCCCATCCTGACACTGAGAAGTGAGCGAATCTGGCCCAGTGCTGCCAGCAGATTAATGGTATCCTTCACAGAGACAGCACTAATAGTGTATGCTTTCCTCAGAGCTTGCAGTAGCTCACCAATGCTGTCATATTGCCTACGGAGGAGGGTGTACATAATCCGAACTAATTCTGGATCTTGAATCTGATCTTCCTGTGACCAGCGTACCATAGTCTGGGATATGAGTTCTTTCAGTGTAGCTAAAAAAATAAAATACATAAAAGGTTACTAGTTATTACAACAACAAAAAATGTCAAAAACAGGTATTATAGTAAAATATTAGATAACAGCAGACAAGGAAGCATTTGTAAGATAGCAAAAGAATAATAGAAGCAGGCTGAACAGGATTTTTCAAGTGGGAAAAAAAAAATGTTTGTATCTTTCAAGATAAGTGTGATGCTCTTGAGAGATGGAAAACAAGAAACATCTACTTAACCTTCAAGTCAATGTAAGCATTGTTGGTAATTAAACTACTTAGTTGATCATAACTAAGAATCATCCTTGTAGGTTAAATTCTGTATTTATGCTTTTAATTTACCCTTAATTTGTACATTAAAATGTAGAAAATAACATGAAGTGCAGCACAAACAACTTTTCATTAGGAACAATTGAAATCTAATTTTATAATGTCAAAGAAACATAATTGTTATGATCATCAGCCTAGGTGTGGAATACAGAAACTGCTAATTAAGTTTTCAGTAAACAGTTTATAGGCTGACAAGTATGACTTCAATTACAGCAGAAATATTCAGGAATGTGAACTCATCTTGCCAGTCAATTTTGACAGGGAGGAGGAAATAAAACTTAGAAAACTGCCAGAAAGGAGGATGAGATTGCCACCTTTTTAAATCAAACATCCAATTCAGGCCTAGCTAGGGTGGCTTAAGCAGCTTTTGCTGCTCATTCTTTTGATGAATATTTAGATATTTTGTTGTGCAAAGGCCCTACACTGTCTTCAAAACAATGACCTACTTGAAAGCATCTCAGAACTGTACAATGATGAAAAAACACTACAGAGTAGGAGATGGAAATTGAATTAGAAGAGGGGAATTTAATATGTATTTCCCATCTGTTTGGGGAAAGTTGCTGTTACTTGGGAATACACTTTCTAAAAAATTGTATTGTTTGGAACTACACAATGCATATTGCTTGAAGCAGTTCTGTTGTACACATTACATGTTCAACAACCCAGAAAACAATTTTTCTGAGCCCAAAGTTTAGGAAATTTACCTGAAAAGTAAACAGATATTCCAGTCCTTGTTCCAACAAATATTAATTGTTGATAACGAGCAGAACATCCCTTTTAAAACAATGCAAGTTTCTTTCCTTACTACTGACTTTCACAAGGTTGTTCTAATGGTAAGAACTGCTAGGTGTTTATACCTAGTGTATATCCACTTATTTTTGTGCCTACACTATCCTTTCACTTTCTATGTATTCTACCTTACAGTTTACTGGATGATGTTTTTATAGAAAAGCATCATTAATTCTTAGATTTTGTTCAGTCGACAAGCTGTTTTCTGTGCAGACAGATTCTGTATTTCACTAAGACAGCCCTATTCCTAGAGGCATGCTATGAATGAAAACATGTTACATGCTTTGTTCAAAAAGACTGTATAATCTTCTTCAATCAAAACAATTTCTTCTTCCAGTGCAACAAATGCAGTGTCTTCTTTGATTGGAAGAGACCTTTAAAATCGTCAAGTCCAACCATTAACCCAGCACTGCCAGGTCACCGCTAAACCATGTCCCTAAGCAACACATCTAATATTGAAAGAAATACTACTTTCAAAATAATGTGATCTTTCGGATTTTGTTGCTGTTGTGGGATGATGTAAAATACCACATGAATCACTCCAAATAGGTATTTTCCACTTCTGCAACAAAATTACTATTTGCACTGACTCAATTATGGCGGTGATTTTTTTACACTTAACAGTCAGATATTTATGCATATAACTAAAAGATTATTACAATTTTCATTACAAAGATAATATTTCATAAAGGAACACAGTCTCATGCAATGAGCAAATAGAAAACGTAAAACCAAAACAAACACGTACACAAAAAAACTCCCAAAACAACAACAACAACAAACCAAACAAAACCCCCATAATGAAACCAAAACAAAAACCCACAAACAAACAAACCAACCCAGAACTGTTTCCTGATATTGGATTGGATTGTCTACACAGAGGTTCCTATGTGTAAATGCAACAAAACAGTCCTGCTTTTTAGAGCTGCTCTCTGGACTTTGGAAAATGATTCTCCATAAGAAGTGCTAGTGTTTCTTAGGCTTTAGTAACATTGGAGGTTTTGATTATTTTCTTCTGATTCGTTTTTAAGTAGCATATTGTTATATGTGAATACTTTTAGACAGTAGGGCAAATAGCCTAAGGGAAATCAATTATCCATGTGCTTGCAGGGATGAATTTTTAGTTGAAATATAAGAAATGGAGGGTAGGAGTAAATGGTAGTGGTCACAAAGAGGAAGAAACAACAGTGAAGTTCTGTGTATATCCATGCTATTTCTGTGATGTTAAGCACCTTCCTTTCCTGAAAGACCTGAGAAGGGGATAAGCAAATACAAAAAAGTTTGATGATACAAAGTTATGAAGGATAGCAAATATGAGTGTAAATGGAAAAAAAAAATTGCAGAACTTAACAGGACAAAACTGGACAATAAAATGGTGATGAAAATCATTTTAGTCACTAAATAATATGAGGTAGGAAAATATAATTAGAATTATGAGATGTTAACAGAGATAAGATCTGTCAGACAGATCCATGAAAATCACAGAATAGTTGAGGTTGGAACAGACATCTAGTCCATGACCATGCTCAAGCAGGGCCACCTAGAGTCAGTAGTCCAGGACTGTGTGCAGATGTTTTTTTAATATCTCTAAAAGGGAGAGCTTCCAAATCAACTTCTAAAAATATCAGCTTAATTATCAGCATCAACTCAAATTCACTAGCAGTCAAAAAGTCAAATCAAAAGCCAGAATTTATTAACAAAGGAATGGTTAAATAGAGTGCATTATGTTAATCCATACAACAGTCACACCTTTTCATCCAGCACAAGAAGAGGCCATCAAATGAAGCCTATTTACAAGGCACCAGCTAAGCCAAAAATAAATGTGTTTCTTCACGCAGCGTATAACAGCACACTCGAACTCCCTGTCAAAAATATGGCAGAAGCTAAAAGTTCTAAAGTAGAGACTGCATAAATATGCCAGAACAACACAGTGGGGATACAAAAAGATAAACCTCTTTAACCTCAGGAAATCTCCTGAGCTGAAAATAACTGGCGACTGGGACGACATTAAAGTCGTAGGAATCATATCTGATTAGTTTATTCCTATTGGTCCCTAGATAGCCTTTTGCAGTCACTGTTTGAAAAAAGGTACTGGGTTGAATGGCTCTGAGTCATTACAGCATGTCTACCTATATTATTATTCCAAAACTGTAGAGTCTGCTTAGTGCTTTGAGTGTGTAATGCTCATGCCCAGGATTAATTAAAATGCATGAACAAGATCATTGATTGACTTTCATTTTTACCTGCATAAAAAGCAGCAGACATATTACTCACTGTCTTAAATAAAAGGTCTTCCTTTGCCATTTCTTGTGTGTAAGGGACACCATCCCTTCTATCACACCACAAGCCCCTGGCTTGGAAAGGAAGTGAAGGACAGGCCAGCAGATAAACCTGTAACAGAACCTGGAGCAATATGAATACTAGGCACGGTGACATCAATAACCAGCTAAAATCGTTGCTAATGCTCTTCCAGTTTCTAAGTTTTAACAAGAAATTACAGTGCCTTAACAATCTTTCAATGCTGCGTGATGAGTCCCCCATATATATGCCTTATGTAAATTATGACTTGGTTTTAGAAACAAATTTTTCTAATTTGTCATTAACACTAGTTTAAATTGCTGGCATTCCTCTCCTAAGATAGAAGTCCATTTCTGAGAAGCCATGATGAATGCATGCTTAGAGAAAAGGAAGATTTCTCTCTAGAAAATAGCTCCTTTCTGTGAATATTCACACCCTGAGTATGTATGACCAGAGGGTCAAGACTGGACACTTTTAGCCTTAGCAACAGGTACACACCATGCACACTACCACCCCTCTTCTTGCATGTAAAAGGATTGGGATATCACAGGCACGAATTTCCTTTCATTCTCTGAATTTCAGATTTTCTGGAGAGAAAGGAGAAGTGCACCCATGGACTAAATATTTAACAGTGTCCAGCTACAGCCAAGTATATACTATACTATAATATATGTAACATAGCATAATAATTATTTCACTGTCGTTTGGATGACTTCATCCATACACGTATTTGTACTATGCATTGCTCCAAGACTGACCTGAAGATCAATCTGAAGAGATTATCTGAAATTTCTAGACACTGTATTATCACTTGTCCAACCTGCATTTCTTGCAATTCAAAGCTACAGTATATGAAATACATAAACTGTGCTGTTCCAAGGACCAAACCCCATGTGCTCCGAAGCTTTAGGAGTGAATATTTTCTGATTCATGACAGCAGGATCCACATGAAGCCTGAAGAAGAAACAATACTTCCCAGATAAGAAGTAGGTCCTCCTACCATTAAAGAGAAAGCAGGTGCTAACTAACGGATGAGTCACTGGAGGAAAAAAAAACTTTTTCATGCAGCACATGATATTACTATAATACTTAATTTATTTACAAGCTAGTACCAAGCTTAACAGAGCAAAATATTCTTTCAGGGCAGGACTAACCCTCTGTGGTGCTTTACAGAACAAGTAGATCATGTAAGAGGTGTCCTGAGCTATAAAGTAGCATTGTTGTCTAATCTTACACAACTTTTGATGAAATTATTTAATCTGAAATGAAGGTAACTGTTCACCTCTGTACAAAGACTTATTGGAAAACTCAGCAAATTAGAAATAGAAGAGGAGCACTTATTACTACTGTTGGTTGTTAGACCAACCTCAGGTTATGTGCACAACTCTGCACATGATACTTGGTACGGTGTAACAGAAACTTAGAGCTGTCAAAACCCAATCTTGTTTCGCAAAGGCAATGAACAACCTCAGCAAAGATTTATGTTCTAAAAGGAAGACCTAGAGGGCTTCTTGTCTTACTTATTCTTCACCATCCATAGTCACTATTAAAGACTGAAAAGTCATAAACATATGACAGCAAAGACAAAGATCCCGAGATTGACATCACATCAACCTCACTGGGGGTAATACATGGTAGTGAAAGCCAGGTGAGTTGCGCAAAGAGGTTCAACAAATTGCTTGAGCAGATTGTGGAGGATTTACAAGTACAGAGCCCGTCTTGCCTATTTAGACAGTGAACACCCCTCCTGAGTTAGTGAATAAGCTATGTGAATGTACATGTACAGGAATACTGCTCAGAATAAAAAGTCTGTGATTTCAAGTGTTTCAGGGTGCTTATATACGTATATGTTTATTTGTGTGTTTAGGTACCCTAAAAAGAGGTAGTAGTAGAAAGGAATATGAACACTTAGCTTTCCTCCTAGTTGTTCCATTCCAGTAACAGAATCAGTTACAGTAAATAATTTAGTAGAGGAAGTAGAGCCAAAAGAACAATGTAACTTCAAAATGCAACATGAAAGATTTTAGAGATGAAATAATAATGACAAATTGCTACTCAACTAAAACAGGCAGAATTTGAACTAACTTCAGGATGTAGGACTTTTCTGTCTTCCATTTACAAACTAACTCTGTTTTGCTGTCAGATAGCAAAGGGGTTGAACTAACCTCTGTAACAAACATTATAGGAAGGTATCTGTAATACCCTGTTCACATACTGTCTGGATGCTTCTGAATCTGGTTGTAGGAATAAGAAGGAAACTTGATTAAACTAATTCCTAGTCTCTTTTTCTGCTTGCTTTATGCCAGTAGGTATGGTAAACTAATAAGACAGACATGAAATATGGCAAGCACGTGACATTTTTACATAAATAACAAATGTCAATTTAATTTATTCTTTTACAGAAAATACAAAAACTTTCCACCTTTTTGTATTACAAAAACTATGAATTACAGTGCTAAGTTTATTCATCATTCCTCTCTGCAGATGGTACAAAGTAGAATAACCTTGATTAAACTACACTTATGTTTCTTACAAGAACTAATTTTAATTCAAACTTTAATTGATTAACATCTGTCAAGCTTTGCACAACTTTCTCTTAATACAATATACAGAATGGATATATATGTTATCAGTTGATACATAAATCATATGAATCAAGTCCAAGCAACCTCCACAGTGCCTTGTAACATGTAGTGTCAAGGTTTTTGAGAAAAAAGCTTATTAACCCATCTACTCAACATGAACCAAGAGAGTTTAAACTGTTGGGCCTAGGGAAGAGAAGTCTCAGGGGCAATCTCATCAATGTATATAAAAAAACTGAAGAAAAGGGTGTAAAAAAAACCAGAGGCAGGCTCTTTTCAGAGTCCGGTGATAGGACAAGAGGCAATGGGCACACACTGAAACACAGGAGGGCTATCTGAACAAAAGCAAACACTGTTACTGTGAGGGTGACTGAGCACTGGCACACATTGACCAAGGAGGTTGTGGAGTTTCCATCCTTGGAAATATTCAAAAGCATTCTGGACATGGTCCCGGGCAATGTGTTCTAGGTGTCCCTGCTTGAGCAGGGGTGTTGGACCACATGACCTCCAGTGGTCCCTTCCAGCCTCAGCCATTCTGTGGTTCTATAAACCACTGCCATAGGGCATTACAAATCTGAAAACAGAGCAATAAAGAGTATCTACTGTCTTACTCCTAAACATCATTAAATTAATTCACTTTAAATAAATTATTGTATTGTTTCACAGATGCTCTTAATTCTCTGTTGTGCTTATTCAGCTGCGACAGTTGGAAGGTTGGTTTTCAGTGATGTAATATATATTCTTCCATATATATTGTTCTTAGGTAAATGGTGTCTGTTCTTATGCATATTTAAGCAACATGAAAGCTCACAGTAAAGGGCAATGAGATTTATAGAGACATTTTTTCAGGAAAAAAAAAATCAGTACTAAATTCTAGAAAATTCTGTTAACTCAGGCATTTACAAATGCAGAATTTTTACGTGTGAAAATAAAGATGTTTCTTCTGTTTAATTAGTCAAATAGACTGAATATTTCTTTAAGTTCAGAAAGAATATAATATGGATGTATAGATGTGCTTGTATGTGATGCTTGAGATAAATCAGAATAAGTTGTTAGTCTTTAATGAATGCATATATTCACCACCAGTGTCAAGTGAAATAAGTGCAAACCAGCCCTTTTTACACAAAAAATAAGAACTGTGAAGCCATTTTGTCACATATATCTTGGTACTTAGATGCATACAGCAAACAAAAATGAAATGGTAGTAAGCTGTAAGGAAGAAAGATTTTGCATTTGAAAAAAACCCCAACATATAAATGGAAACTTCATAAATTTGGAATGCTTGAGTCTATGATTATTGTACTAACATTAACTTTCTACATTTCTTTGTAAAGAATGCATATTTTCAACCCCAAAGTTAATGATTTGGACCCAAAATATTCCACTCATATTATCTTCTTGTTTAACAATGTTAAACAAAAATAAATCTAAGGTGTTCACTAAGTAGGATAATTGTTCTGAGAGAAGGAACTTAAACAGGTAGGCTCTTTCTTCAGTCTGCTTATAAAGTTTTATTAGAAAATACACTCTTGTGTGCTTGTTAACTGCATGCACCTTTAATATTTGCATCATGTATTTACATGGAAAGAAAACTTACTGGGAGATTTCTCTTCTTCCTCCTTAGGTTCTACTTTTTCTGCCTTTGGTGGACCTTTGATCTTGTACACTAGAGAACGGAGTTTGCCAGTCAAGGAGGAATCTTCCTCTTCCTCTTCTTCCTCTTCTAGTGGAATACCTTCGCAGATAATAAAACTGGTTAAAAACAAAACTTAACCTTTTAAGATTAACTTCTTCAATATTAAAAAAAAATAAAATTATCTACAGGATCTTTTTTTTTTTTTTTTTTTTTTTAAGCGAGGACCTTTTATACGGGGAAAAAGAAAATGTAGTAAGGACAACATCACTCCTCAAATTTTGTTTATTTCACTACACATACTTCTTATATCCAGATTTATAGTGTTATTTTTTCAGTATTATGACCAAAAAGGTGGTATTTTTCTACTATTTCAATTACTTTTGACTCAGAGTCATACTTGATTAAATTTGTGATCCTTTGTTTCATATTGCAGAATGTAAGCTCAAGAAAGCTTCCATTCCTGGAAAGGTGACAGAGCAGCTTGTTCTGGCCACCATCTCAAAGCACATTGAGGAAAGGAAGTCCCTTCCAACCTCTAACATTCTGTGATTCTGTGAAACAAATGTATGATTGTACAGTACAATGTACAGTACAACTTTTCAGTCAACATATTAATGTCATAAACAAACATATTAACTGAATTTAAAACCATAAAAAGGCAGATGTTCAGAGATTATGCCAGTGATAAATGTTTTCATGAAAATGTGTATGATGAGATGGGATGCCATTTTACAGGGTAGTTTATTAATACAGTTCTGTTCACTACATTGCTTCACAAACATTCAAAACATTTTCAAATCTTTCACACCTCTTGATTGGATACCACATGTGTTATGTGCAGAAGCACATAACATCTAAGCAGGTTCCCTTCAGCCCAGAGTTAATTGTGCCAAGCTGAAATGTAAACTTTTGCTGTTTGGTTGCTGGTCAAAGAGAAATTGAGAAAAGGGAAATATTTCCAGACAGAATACTAAAGAGATACAAACTGGAGCAGAGGGAAAAGAATAAACTGAAGAGGCTAAAACTAGTGTTAAAAAAGGACTAAGAAAATATGGGGTCTGTGACTGCTCCAGATCAGGGTCTCATTCACTGCTTCAGATAATTCATTATTCATTCTGCATCCTCTTAAGAGTTGCAACCCCTTCAGAAACTGACCATCTCATGCCACTACTGGCTAATCGCTTAATTCAAATGGCAGAGGTCTGGGCACTGGAACAGATGGTTCCAACTCAAATAAGTGTCAGTTTGATATGATGCAGTAAAATCTGCTGTAAATTGGTTTTGGGGTTTTGTTTGTTTGTTTGTTGTAGGGGTTTTTTTGTTTGGTTGTTTTTTTTGGTGGTTTTGTTTGGTTGGTTTGTTTTTTGATTATAACCAAGAAATTACGCACAGAAATTATGATAGAGGACTATTATTTTGCTTGCAAAATTATCCACTTACAGTTACGATATAATAGGATTAGGATTTCCTGAATAACTTTAATTGAGATTATTTATGTATATTCATTATGAAGCAGCTTTTAATTACTTGATTGCATACATATTTTTCCACTTAGATTGCAAACTATACTTAATATTAAAAAGCTGATTAAATTTTCCAAGCATTACTCCTATTCATTTTTTCTGCAGCTGTGATTGCTCAGTACTGATTTTCAGGACTAAGTCAGGACACAGATAATGAGGAACATTTATCCACAGTGACCACCTCTGATAAATCTGTACAAAGTAACAAATACGGTTTTGTTTAGAGTCCAGATGATCATTAAACTACTTGAATCATGAGATTGTACTTTCTATGTTTTAAATTGTTTCTCATTCAACATATTTATAATGTAGTAAAAATAATTAAAGAACACCCCTAAAAAGTAAAAAAAACCAAGACAATCACTAGGGTTTGGCCTTATGAAAAGATGGAGAGGTCAGCAGCTAAACTAACTCAATAACACCACCACCAAAACTTTAAGGTAAATAAATATACTGCAAAGTTAACAAATTTCCATGTAAATAGGCAGTCTTCCATAATCTTCATCCTAGACTCTCAAAGAACTCTCAGGTGCCAAATAGACATTATCTTTGAAGACCAGAGGTCAGATCAAGTGCTAAGTGACTGAAAAATGAAGATGATGGTATCTAAATAAAAATGGGGAGAAAGAGAAGTAGATATTGGGATACTAACTATTCTCTTTTACATTGGGAAGAAAAATGCTCGAATGAAAGAGTTTTTAATAAGAGTTTTAATAAGCAAGGATGAATAACAATCAACACAGGATTGTCAGAACCAAACTACATTAAACAAACTAAATGCCCATCTCTAATGCAGCTAACCTTACAGATACAAATCTTGTTTTAAGGACTTCTAATACTGTCTTACAGAATATTTTCAGAAATAAGCTGATGAAACACAACCTAGATACCCACTGTCTTTGTCTGATGCTACAGCTGACGTAGGGGAAAAATGGTAATTGTCTTATTATGAAACCACAGCTTAATGGTTGCCAGAGATTCTAATGGGGTACTCAGAAATAGCAGCACAAGATGATAGCAGAAGCCTTAACAATACAGGTGCAGAATGGTAGGCTACAGAAATCACAAACTGTTAATTACAACTCACTAAAAGAATGCAAGTCCATGAACTGGGTAAAACTGTCTTCAGAGAACAAGCAGACTGTATTAGTAAGCTTTTAAAAGTGACCTCATGCAAACAGGAGGAGAAAAGAAATTATTAAAACTATCATACTCTTCCAGGGGAAGAACTTGAGATGCTGTGAATTCACTGTAATGATGCTGTCCCCTTCTTCTTGAACAAGATAGGTGCCATCAACCATAGGACCAAGACATGCACTGGAAGAGTGACTATCAATATATTTACCAAGTAGGTAGATATTAAAAGCTTGTGTATATCAGTTTTAACTGCGTAATTATTGGGAATAAGCAGTAATTACTAGATGACTCAGACTGTAAATGTTGGTATCATTGTAAATGGACTCATAATTCCGTAACTGTCTTGATTAGACAAAGATCCCAACAGACTTAACAAGTTTTTTGGCATCGCATATAAAATGTGATAACCCACATAAATTACACAGGGTATCTGATATAGCTCACCCTTGAAGATACCCTAAAGGAAATGCAAATTCAACAACCGGGGCAACTAAAGCTGTAATCTGCAGTGCAATAGTGTTTTATAGTGGTTGACCATCACAGGTATGTATACACTAGGAAACTAAACTAAAGCAGCAGCAGCACTCCTCAGCTAGTCTTTTTCATGAAATTTTCTACTGCTGAGCTTCACAGCACTAATATATCTTTCAGTCTTTTGCCTGCTTGTACACATACACAAGCCTATATAAATCTTTTAAGATAATCCAGTCTTCTTGTTTAGATCATTTTTATTTTGTCTAATTAAATCTAAACTAGAACAATACCAGATAATACTTAATAGACATATGATAATGAAATTTAACCATGCACAAGTTTCCTGTGTTTTTGTAATATCCACTGAAGTCAGTGACAGGGAAGTCAATATGTGGACAGTAGCACATCTAACAAAAACCCCTCATACTAGTATTTATTTTTTTAATAATCTCTTCTTTTTTTCATGTAAATTGTCAAAACCACAAACAATTAAAAAATGTAACAAAAAGCTTGCCACTCACCACAGTGAATTAGAAGGTCATCGTGAAATTCATATAACTCATCCCGAATCTCCTCTGGACAGGGACAATCCTCTCCCAGTTGAAAATTCAGCAGCATATTAATCTTTAAGGGAATTAAAAAATAGTTAAAACATTGAGATAGTCTAACACATAGAATCATAACATTTTTTGGTTGGAAAAGATATTTAAGATCAGGTCCAACCATTAACTGCCAAACCCATCACTAAACCATGTCCCTAAGCACTTCATTTACATGTCTTTTAAATGTTGATTTTTTTTTAAATTTTTTTTTATTTTTTAAATATAAATGTTGATTCCACCGCCTCCCTGGGCAGCCCCTTCTACTGCTTAGCAACCCTGCCAGTGAATAAGTTATTCCTAATGTCCAATCTAAGAGTCCCCTGGCACAACTTGAGGCCATTTCTTCTTGTCCTGTCACTCATTACTTGGGAGAAGAGACCAACCCCCACTTTGCTACAGCCTCCTTTGAGGTAGCTGTAGAGAGCTGAGCCTCCTTTCTCCAAACTAAAGAACCCTAGTACCCTCAGCTGTTTCTCGTCAGAGTTGTTCTCTAGTCCCTTCACCAGCTTCATTGCTCTTCTTTGGACACAGTCCAGCAGCTCAATGTCTTTCTTGTAGTGAGGGGCCCAGAACTGAACAGTACTCGAGGTGAGGCCTCACCAGTGCCAAGTACAGGGGCATGATCACTTCCCTAGTCCTGCTGGCCACAATATTTCTGATGCAAGCCAGGATGCTGTTGGCTTTCTAGGCCACCTGGGCACACTGCTGGCTCATGTTCAGCTGTCTGTCAATCAAGACCCACAAGTCCTTTTCCATCCAGCATTTTCCAGATGCTCCTCCCCAAACCTGTAGCATTGCATGGGTTGTTGTGACGCAAACACAGGACCCGGTACTTGGCCTTGTTGAACCTCATACAATTGGCCTCAGCCCATCAATCCAGCATGTTAAGGTCCCTCTGAAGTGTCTTCCTACCCTCAAGAGTATCTATGCTTCCACACAGCTTTGTATCATCATCGTCAAACTTACTGAGGGTGCACCCTTCATCCAGATATTAAACAGAACAGGCCCCAGTACTGCCATACTTTACCTGCTTATAATCAAATTTATATTCTAATAAGCATAAAACATAGATTTCTAATACAGCTTAAAGGCAATACTAATGTTGCTTCATAAGCTTCAGTTACAACTAAGATCAAAATACAGCTAGTTAATAAGAAAGCTGTTTCCTAGAAGGAGAAAAGACTATTTCCAACATACACATGTTAACACAACACTAACTTCATGCTAACTTTTAGCAATTAAAATTGTCAAATTATCATTATCTTGCAGTACTGGGTGAATCTCAGATCATCAATCAGCATTGGGAAGCAGCGTTCTTTTTTTTTTTTATACTCTTGAGGAAACCTATGTCAACTTTGTTTAGAGCTTGAATTCTGGAGTACAGGAACAAGCATTCTGACATTAAGTACTTTGTGCCATCTACATTTTATTTCAAATTCAATTTGGTTCTCTATCAGTTCCAGTGGTAGTGTAGAAGTCAGAGCTCTATTTGTTTGTTTAATATTACCTGTTCTTGAGGAGGAGACCTAAATTCTTTAGTCTTCTTGGCAGTCAAAGCAGCAGACATGTTCAAGGCTTGCATGAGTTCATTGTATCTGTATTTCTGATTATACTGCAATTTTGATACGTAACGGTCTGCAAATGATACAATTGCTTCCACTCTATGTTGTAGCTCACAGTCACAGAAATAATTGAGTAAATGGCACATCTAGGAGAGAAAAAATAGACTTAAGTTCAATAGTTCAACAAACTCTAATTGGGGAAGAACTGTAGTGGATACTATACACTGCAACAGACTGTAAAAACAAGACACTCCTGTACTTTTAACAGTGTAAAGGTGACAAATTTATACAGTTTTATTATGTGATTGATAATACCCTGTTGCATTCACAGTCTTTCACTCCATGCACTCAAAACATGTAGGAAAGATAGAATCGTAGAATGCTTTGGGTTGGAAGGGTCCTTTAAATATCACCTGGTCCAACCTTCCCTCTTTTAAAATACACCTATATAAAAATGAAGTATTTGCATAACTATTTTGAGTGCAGATAGAATTGCCTCACCATCAAATCTGGTTACTAATATGAGGCAAAGTGGAATAAAGACCTTCTCATAAATTCAAGAATAAACAAAAAGCACTATCTTCCTTTCATCAACAGCAGAACATATGTAATACATTGATATTAAATAGTCACCTGAAGCTTAACAGATTCTGGTAATCTTGTCTGCAATAAGCCTTTTGCAGGAGCTCTTGTTTCTTTTATTGCTTTCTCTCCAGCTTCTACAGCTTTTTCTTCAACTTGTGTAACTTCTTCTTTCTCTGTCCTCTCTTTTGTTTCTTCCTTGTGATCTCCAAACACATTGGGATCAATAAGAAGCAACACCTGCTTCACATCATCATCATCAAAAACCCCCATTACAAGCAATGTTGCAATCAATTTAAGAACAGGAACGAACTGGAATGCAAGCTGTCCTCCAACAGGGTCTCGTATATGAGTACCACTACACTGTACTGCCTCTGTTAACATACTTATGGCTTTGGATTTAAGTGTATCAAGGGGTATCTCTGGGCTGGATATCTGACGTTCTTCACTGGTCACAATAAAGCATGGAGTAGAAAAATTAAAGCTTGGTTTCAAACAAGTGCTAATCCCTACTCCAGGTAAACCATGCTTCTTTGTTTCATCAGGATATAATTTAATAGTTCGAGTTTCATCTGTAACTGGAATGATAAATTCATTGTTCATCATGAGTTTGGCTTGCTTGGCATGGTCCAAGTGAATACTAATAAGCAAGTCATAGAATCCAGAACGTAGGAGTCCAGGTAAGTATTGATTATCTATTGTATAAAATAGCTGAGATATGTCCACATGGCTACAAAGGGCATATGCAACTCTAGTGTTACCTAGAGCACTAACTGAGCTGTAGAGTTTTAAAGTGTGGTAGTGAAACTTCATCAAATCTTCTTGTTCACACAATTCCAAAATATCAACACACCTGTTATGAAATAGAGAGAACACCAGTCAATTTCATTAATAATTATTTTGTAATAGTGAAGTTTTGTCATCTTTGCATATTTTGGTCAGTTAAACTTTAAACCATTAATATTTAGGCTGATACTGACTAATCTTAAAGTGTGCATCAATAAACCACAGTAAATAGTGTGAATAATCTGATGACATCATTTACAATTAGTGCTCCATAGGGAAAAAACAAAACAAAATAACAAAACAAAATGCACACACATAAAATACACCAAAAAACCCCCACACAAACAGCCCCCCAAACCACCACCATCAAAAAAACAAACACCCAAACCAACAACCACCCCCCCAAAAAAACCCCCGCAAACAAAAACCCCAAACTAAAAACAAACAAACCAAACCAAAACACACACACACAAAACAAACAAACAAAAAAAACCAGACCCCCCCCCCCCCCCAAAT